>SCLH01002320.1:156231-223527 GCA_004367855.1 Oikopleura vanhoeffeni
GCAAACTCTATGACGCATTTGAATTGTAGGTCTGTGACGATGTTATTTCTGCGCCGTTTTGGCCCCCGAATTTTATTTTTGCCTTTAGATAGTCAAAGGGTGTGAGGGGGTTAAGCTTGTTTTTCGATTCAAAATTGACCAGGTCAGACATCCTTCCGATATCACCTTCGGGTTGGAAGTTTACTTATTCCGTATTAGAAAATAAGTTTGAGTGCGTTTTTATGTTTGAAAAACAAAATAAAAATGCAATTTTGAAGAAAATGATGATTTTCAATTGTTTATTTTTTTTTAAAGCAACAAAAATCAGAAAAAATAAGTTTTTATCTTTCCTTATGAAAATATGACAAGTTTATTTCAAAAGTTTTGGTTTTATTGTTAACATTTTCAGAACTGCCATACAAAAAAATGAAAAAGGGGAAATTAAATCATAAAAAAATTTACTTATTCTGCATAATTTTATTCACATCAAGTAAAAATAAGTTTTTTATCTTTGATTTTGAATTAATAAAATAAAATAATGGTTAGAGTCTTTTCCAATACCACCTTTTGGTTGAAATTTTATAAATTCCAGCAAATAAAATAAGTTTGAGAGCACCTTTGTTCAAAGAATGTCTAAAAACTTGGTAACATCCCGGATGTGAGGGTAAAGATTTTTTAACAAATCACACACGATTTTTTAAATATGCTCATTAGAAATTAACACTAACCGGAGAAAATGTTTGCAGACTCAGATGTCCGATTTTACAAAATACATACCGAATCAACTTTTCTATTCGAAGAACTTAGAAAATATTGGTAAAAACTGATCAAAATAATTTAAATTGCAGATAAACCTGTTCATAGTGAAATATACAGCCTGATTTTTCTCGTTTACTGCGTTTTTTTTATTCCGATCCAATACTCGATGGTGATTGGTCAATATCCGAAATACTACGGAGTTAACGAGAAACTCAGGCTGAATATATGATAAAGGCTGAATATGAATATATGATAAAAAACGACTACATAATTGTACTTATATTTCTTTTTTCCATAATTTCTGAATACAAATATCATATCATTTTCACGGGTTAGTTTCTATGAGTCGGTATCTAGTGTACCAATTTGGATACACTGAGCACGCCTTAGTGTATCCACCTAGGTAATGTATACTAACGACAAAAAAGGTCGATTTGCCAATTTGGGTGCACTAAGCACAACCCCGTTTCTATTCCGTAACACTCAAAAGCCAACAATATTTATTGAATTAATTTTCAATTATGCTATCAAAGTTCATTCTGAACAAAAAAAATGCGATATATATTTACCTCTTATTTTCAAAATATATAAAAAATGTAAAGGTCCGTTTGCTCACTAATTCAGACCAGTCTAAGCTTGTTTTGGGCCATTCTTCACCTTCATGGCTTTTAGTAGGGCAAAACTTGTGTTCTACGCAAGTCAAAACACAGCTGAAGCACAAAATAGAAAGCACAAATTGTTAACTTTTTCGTAAAATAATTTGATTAATTAACTAGGGTTTTAAATAAAACTTTTAATGATTTTTAGACGGTAGCTGAACAATTTGCTACATATGTGCTGTATATAATTTATTAAAGTATGTTCAAATTGTAGCCCTTGAAAAATATACCTTACAGTACAAATTGTTATCTTAATTGTCAGCTACGGCTCAAAATTGGAAACATTTTTTGAAATGGCCAATGTTCAAGCTTGAAATTTTTGGGTTTTTCCATGAATTAAAAGTTTAAACATAGTCAATTTCACAAACGGGTTTTCATTTTTAAACAGTAGCTGACATTTTTTTTTAATTTATTTTTGACTGAACGTAATTTTTTCAAGGGCTACAATTAAATTATAATTAAGAAATGTTAAGCTGATAAAAGTTTTGCCGTTCGAATTTTAGTGCAGCAAATTTATCCACGGAATAAAATTCACCGAAAAAATTTTTCTAATTTGAATTGAAATTTGAAAAAATATTCCAAAAAGACATTTCAAAATTTCTATGGCTCTATTTTTAAAAAATATGTGCCCTTTTCGTCAAAATTGGTTGAATTCGTTTTAAGAATCATCCTCATAACAGCCCGCAGTACACAAGGGTTTCCCCATATTGCCGAATTTGCCCCATTGCTCCCCCCTGTATGATAAGTTTCGATTTTTAAGACTTTTTCTAATAATTGTCCAAAGCGGATTTTTATTCAAAAAAAACCATTTGAGACCATTTTTTTATTTTGTTATGCATTTGTGTTATAAAATTAGTATTTTTTAACAGAAGGATTTAATCCTGTTAATTATCGGCTCTAAGCTATGGTGTCAAAAGTCTCTCTTTCGCTATATTGTCCCGCCCATAATGTTATGCGCGCGACCCCGGTGGCGGCCCTAGTCGAGCCACCTGACAAAAACACTACACAATAGTAAGAAACATTACAGTTAGAAGTGTGTGCATTTATTAAGGTCATCAATATCCATTATATATCTATTATTTTTTGTGATACTATACTAGAATCACACGGTNCTAAATTCAAATAAAATTCCAAATTTACAGGAAATCAAGTACTTTTTGGTGTAATTATTATAAAAAGTGTGAATTAGTCAATTTAACATCTTGGTAGTGAAATTTTTGAATATAAATTACTTTTTAGTTCTCGTAACCCGTGTAATCAGACTTTGCTGATTGTCACAGTGTGGTCATTCAGCGCACTTGTTCTCATAGCCAAATACACACAAATTTCATGGAATTTAATAAGGCTTGGTTTTTAAAATTAGCTATCTTTTGGTTCGGAATTTGTTTTTCAATTGAGGCACCCTAATTTTCATTGCAGAAAACAAAAATGTCAAAAAAATATGCGAGATTTTGCCGTGCCTTATTTTATCAGACAGTTTTCGTGGACGCACTGATCAATTTATTAACTTTTGATTAATTTCTCTCCAATTTCAATATTTGTTAGTCTATCTTTCTTATATCGATATATTAAATTAAAAACTCACGGTTAGGCTGAGAAACGATATTTTAATGAAAAATTACATACAACCAGCTACGTCAGAGAAGTAGTAGTTAATGTAGTAGTTAATGAATTTTACATGAAATTGTTTGGATTTTCTAATGATTCAAATTATCATTTCGTGACATTCTGAAATAAAATATAATTTTCGGAATAATAGTCTGCCGGTTGATACTTTTGGGTCAATGATTGTTTTGTAATTTATGAGAACACTTGTTAAAAATCATTATTTATGTGATCAAGACAATGAGCTGAAAACCAGAATGACATAAATTCGCGTCCCATCAGAAAACTTCACAATTTTAAAGTCTTTATCAAAATGACGTTAAATTTTCGAAAACATTTCCCGTGTGGTATCCTGCACATGGGCAAAAATGTTCGATAAGTTTTGCAGAAAAAGTCATCGATTGAGGCACCCTAATGATGTTACGCCATTTCACAATATTCATTTTCTGTCGTAAGAACAATTCACTTCGCACATGTGATTGAATCACAGCGGAAAATAAATATATTTTAATGAAAAGAGCAATGTCCGCAAGGTTTTTTATTATTTCTCGAGCTTCAGCTCAAATTGATGCCTATGCGTATAACTATCGATTGATACAAAAACAACTTTGTGATTGGTTTTAATTCGTTCGTTTTGTCAGTAAAAACATAAAACAAATATAGAATAACGACAAATTTTGAATAAAACAGCCTGAGTTTTTCGTTTACGGCGTTTTTTTTCGTCCGCCGGGTAGACAGCCAAATTGCCTATACTTTGCAATAGATTACGTAATAAGTTGGCTGTCTAACCGGCGAACGAAAAAAAAACGCCGCAACGAGAAAACTCAGGCTGTACAAAAACTATTTATAAAAACATTCAAAACTGAAATTGCAAAATGTTTTCCAAATCCATTCCACCATGTTATATCCACTCTTATGTCGTTGGTAAACCAGATTCAAACGTTGCTTAAATTGAGACGTAAATACATCGAATTTTTATACAGTGCCGATATTATGGAAAATGCTCGCGAGAAGAACAAGTTTCCTTACCCCGAAATACAGAAAATAATAAATGCACCTAAGCGAGAATTAAATTTGACCAATAGCCACTGAGCTGAACAGCTAGAATTAAAAATATCACGCAAGACGTGTTTTGAAATCGAAATGAAAATCCGATTTGTCAGACTAAACTCGTTTGACGCGATGAGTTTTCTGATTTTACATATCGGGCACTGTATGTTAATTGATGAAGTCAGCTGATTAGCTGAAATTAATTTGCGAAGACAAAGAAAAGTTTACCTTAGCCACTCATCACGCAATAGAGATTATAAAAATCGGGCTTTTAATATTTTCGGGATCAAAAATTTTGGTAATCGCTGATTGAAAGATTTCAAATCGTTAATTGAGTAACATGAAAATTGGTACTAGCGTAAGCTACTAAGAAGTTTGCGAAAGTAGCCTCAGATTGAGACACTATAATGAAATATTATTAATGATGTTACGCCATTTTACATTATTCATTTTCTGTCGTAAGAAACCGTTCACTTCGCACATTTTAATTGAATCACAGCGAAATCAAATTATATTTTAATCGACATATCAAGAAATCAAAACGACCGAGGTGTAAAAACACGCTTTTCTTTCAATCAAAATAATGTTAAAAATCTATTAGTATCAAGTAAATTTACAATGACACATTTTTTGCCTCTTATTTTCAAAAATTAAATTTGTCTTTGATCACTAATTCAGACCAGTCTAGGCTGTTTTGTGCTATATTCAACTTAGTAGCCAAGGAAAAACACAGCTGAAGACCAAATTGATAAGATTTTTTACAAGTATTTTCAAAATTTGATTAAGGAAAATCCTCTAGATACAGTAGGTGCTGAATCAAAATTTTTCACAACTGCTCTGGCGAAGCTTAATTATAAATTAAGTGAAAACTAGAACACATTTTGAAATGTTCATTTACTAGTAGTTCATTACTAGTGTTTCGTTTACTAAGTAGCTAATCCATACCAATTCTGTGTATTATTCTTAAAACTTCAATACAGGAGAGGCTTTATATGAATTAATCGCCGAAAAATCTACGCAATTCCACGATTTTAGCTGAATACGTCCAGTGTCTATATCGCCGTAAATGCCATTATTCGCCGAAACACTCACTGCAATTTGAGGTTTGTACAGCGGGGTGCAGCGTAATAGTTATACGCGTATAAGTTATACGCGTATAGTTTGATTCCACGCAAAACCTACGTAAGCCTCCGAAAAAAACCTACGCATTTGAAAATTAAATTTATTCGTTCCTGGCGTGCGGCGTATAGTTACAGGCAAAAGATAGGGCTTTTTTTCAAACGTTCCTAAGCAAAAGATAGGCGTTTTCAACCAGTATTTCAGACCAAGATTCTCTGGTCGGCGTGACAATGAAAAATACACTTTTTAAAACATGTTCAGATTGACCCATGAAGTGATCGGTATTTCAAGGAGTATTTAAAAACATGTTTTCAAAGGTCTCGCGACAATAAGTCCGGCTAGCTTAAAAATGGGCCATAGTTATTCAGATAAAAATATAGAAGTTTTTCTGATGTTTTTCTGAGAGTGGATTTACTGTGAGCATATTCATTTTTAATAATTTTTATTGTTTCCTTAACATTTTAATACGATTTTGCGGATAAATCTTTTTCGAATTCATGTTATTTTAAATTAACTTTATTTCATTTTTTTCAATAAAATTAAAATTATTACATCCTAGAAGATTGTAACGATAAAATTATTTTTAAAAATCAACCAAAAATTCTTACTGCTGACCATATTTTAACGCAATTTTAAACTCTAAGATATTGTCCAAATTGACCATCAGAGCACATTTTCCAAAAGTACGCGTATAGTTAGAGAGTAACGCGTATAGTTAGAATTACGCGATATAGTTATGGTTTTTGGCGACAACTTTCTAACTATACGCGCACCACCGCTTGTATTACAAATTCAATCGGAGTGAGGCATTAAATGAAATCGTTTTACAAGGTGAATTTCCCTGATTTAATTTTTTATTTTTGTTTGATCGGGCTTGTTTGGCATACTTAATTCTACACATTCTGTAATTCACTTCATGTTAGCCATTTGTTAAACTGGTTATTAAATTGAAAAATATTCAATTTATGACGTTATTTCGAACGCCTAAAACCGTTGTCATTTTTGAACGAATATATTCATTTTGGTCTTCATATTGCCGAAGTGCCCCAGTATCAGGCGGTAACAGGCCTACCTCTGTATTCATATATTTGAGGATATTTTTTGAACATACAGTATGTCACGTTTTTGCTTCCGTTTTTCATTTTTGAATAATTTGCTATCCGCCAATCAAAAAGATTTTATCTGGCCAAAACGTAGGTGCTTGTTAAATTTGAACGATTTGATCGGCGGATAGTGAGTCATGCAAAGTTGAAAAACGGAAGCAAAAACGTGATAGGCTACAAATTATTACAATATAAACTGGTCAAATTTAACTACAAGTAGTCGAGTAAAATCATCATATAAATTTAATGATCATGATGCCCCGAGTTACACTAAAATCTTTTTGCCTATTCTTTGTAAAGCATAAACGATTTTTATGTTACTCGGGCAATCATGCCTGTAACACCACATTTTTGCGCAAATCAAGTCTCAATGAGCAATAAACTATCTGTTATCACCACCGTGTGATTCTAGTATAGTATCACAAAAATAATAGATATATAATGGATATTGATGACCTTAATAAATGCACCACACTTCTAACTGTAATGTTTCTTACTATTGTGTAGTGTTTTTTGTCAGGTGGCTCGACTAGGGCGCCACCGGGGTCGCGCGCATAACATTATGGCGGACAATAGCGAAAAGAGAGACTTTTGACCACCATAGCTTAGAGCGATAATTAACAGGATTAAATCCTTCTGTTTAAAAATACTAATTTTATAACACAAATGCATAACAAAATGTAAAAATGGTCTCAAATGGTTTTTTTTTGAATAAAAAATCCGCTTTGGGACAATTATTTAGAAAAAGTCTTAAAAATCGAAACTTATCATACAGGGGGGAGCAATGGGCAAATTCGGCCAATATGGGGAAACCCTTTTTGTACTGCGGGCTGTTATGAGGATGATCTTAAAAGCGAAACGACCAGATCAAACAAAAATAAAAAATTTAAATCAGGGAAATTCACCTTGTAAAACGATTTCATTAATGCCTCACTCCAATTGATTTGTAATACAGCGGGGTGCGGCGTATAGTTAGAAAGTTTGTCGCCAAAAAACAATAACTATACGCGTAATTCTAACTATACGCGTACTATTCCTAAACTATACGCTCTATACTTTTGGAAAATGTCTCTGATTGGTCAATTGGACAATATCTAGATTAAAATTGCGTTAAAATATGGTCAGAGTAAGAATTTTTGGTGATTAAATAATTTTTCGTTACAAATCTTTCAGGATGTATAATTTTAATTTTATTGAAAAAAATGAAATAAGTTAATTTTAAATAACATGAATTCGAAAAGATTTATCCGAAAATCGTTAAATGTTAAGAAACAATAAAAATTATTAAAAAAATATGCTCACAGTAATCACTCTCAGAAAATCAGAAAAACTCAATATTTTTATCTGAAATAACTATTGCCCATTTTAAGCTAGCCGACATTGTTTGCGAGAACTTGAAAACATGTTTTTAAACTCCTCCTGAAATACCAACTTCATGGGTCAATCTGAAACTGTTTTATAAAAGTGTATTTTTCATTTGTCGCCGACCAGAGTCTTGGTCTGAAAAATCTGGTTAAAACGCCTATCTTTTGCTTAGGAACGTTTGAAAAAAAGCCCTATCTTTTGCCTAACTATACGCCGCACGCCAGGAACGAATAAATATTTTCTAAATGCGTAGTTTTTCGGAGGCTTACGTAGGTTTTTGCGTGGAAATCTAACTATACGCGTATATAACTATAACGCTGCACCCCGCTGTACAAACCTCAAATTGCGTGAGTGTTTCGGCGATAATGGCATTTACGGCGATATAGACACTGGACGTATTCAGCTAAAAATCGTGGAATTGCGTAGATTTTTCGGCGATATAATTCATATAAAGCCTCTCCTGTATTGAAGTTTTAAGAATAATACACAAAATTGGTATGAGATTAGCTACTTAGTAAACGAACACTAGTAATGAACTACTAGTAAATGAACATTCAAAATGTGTTCTAGTTTCACTTAATTTATAATTAAGCTTCGCCAGAGCAGTTGTGAAAAATTTTGATTCAGCCACCTACTGTATCTAGAGGATTTCCTTAATCAAATTTTGAAATACTTTGTAAAAAACCTTATCAATTTGGTCTTCAGCTGTGTTTTTCCTTGGCTACTAAGTTAAATAATAGCACAAAACAAGCCTAGACTGGTCTGAATTAGTGATCAAAGACAAATTTATATTTTGAAAATAAGAGGCAAAAATGTGTCATTGTAAATTTACTTGATACATAATAGATTTTTAACATTATTTTGATTGAAAGAAAAGCGTGTTTTTACACCTCGGTCGTTTTGATTTCTTGATATGTCGATTAAAATATAATTTGATTTCGCTGTGATTCAATTAAATGTGCGAAGTGAACGGTTTCTTACGACAGAAAATGAATAATGTAAAATGGCGTAACATCATTAATAATATTTCATTATAGTGTCTCAATCTGAGGCTACTTTCGCAAAACTTCTTAGTAGCTTACGCTAGTACCAATTTCATGTTACTTAATTAACGATTTGAAATCTTTCAATCAGCGATTACCAAAATTTTTAATCCCGAAAATATTAAAAGCCCGATTTTAATAATCTCTATTGCGTGAAGATGAGTGGCTAAGGTAAACTTTTCTTTGTCTTCGCATAATTAATTTCAGCTAATCAGCTGACTTCATCAATTAACATACAGTGCCCGATATGTAAAATCAGAAAACTCATCGCGTCAAACGAGTTTAGTCTGACAAATCGGATTTTCATTTCGATTTCAAAAACACGTCTTGCGTAATATTTTTAATTCTAAGCTGTTCAAGCTCAGTGGCTATTGGTCAAATTTAATTCTCGCTTAGGTGCATTTATTATTTTCTTTATTTCGGGGTAAGGAAACTTGTTCTTCTCGCGAGCATTTTCCATAATATCGGGCACTGTATAAAAATTCGATGTATTTACGTCTCAATTTAAGCAACGTTTGAATCTGGTTTACCAACGACATAAGAGTGGATATAACATGGTGGAATGGATTTGGAAAACATTTTGCAATTTCAGTTTTGAATGTTTTTATAAAATAGTTTTTGTACAGCCTGAGTTTTCTCGTTGCGGCGTTTTTTTTCGTTCGCCGGTTAGACAGCCAACTTATTACGTAATCTATAGCAAAGTATAGGCAATTTTGGCTGTCTACCCAGCGGACGAAAAAAAACGCCGTAAACGAAAAACTCAGGCTGTTTTATTCAAAATTTGTCTATTCTATATTTGTTTTAGGTTTTTACTGACAAAACGGACGAATTAAAACCAATCA
Source organism: Oikopleura vanhoeffeni (assembly GCA_004367855.1). Classification (NCBI taxonomy): domain Eukaryota; kingdom Metazoa; phylum Chordata; class Appendicularia; order Copelata; family Oikopleuridae; genus Oikopleura; species Oikopleura vanhoeffeni. Next base: position 165,756 of record SCLH01002320.1, read on the forward strand.
CAAAGTTGTTTTTGTATCAATCGGATAGTTATACGCATAGGCATCAATTTGAGCTGAAGCTCGAGAAATAATAAAAAACCTTGAGGACATTGCTCTTTTCATTAAAATATAATTTATTTCCGCTGTGATTCAATCACATGTGCGAAGTGAATTGTTTCTTACGACAGAAAATGAATATTGTGAAATGGCGTAACATCATTAGGGTGCCTCAATCGATGACTTTTTCTGCAAAACTTATCGAACATTTTTGCTCATGTGCAGGATACCACACGGGAAATGTTTTCGAAAATTTAACGTCATTTTTGATAAATACTTTAAAATTGTGAAGTTTTCTGATGGGACGCGAATTTATGTCATTCTGGTTTTCAGCTCATTGTCTTGATCACATAAATAATGATTTTTAACAAGTGTTCTCATAATTACAAAACAATCATTGACCCAAAAGTATCAACCGGCAGACTATTATTCCGAAAATTATATTTTATTTCAGATTTCACGAAGTGATAATTTGAATCATTAGAAAATCCAAACAATTTCATGTAAAATTCATTAACTACTACTTCTCTGACGTAGCTGGTTGTATGTTATTTTTTATTAAAATATCGTTTCTCAGCCTAACCGTGAGTTTTTAATTTAATATATCGATATAAGAAAGATAGACTCACAAATATTGAAATTGGAAGAAATTAATCAAAAGTTAATAAATTGATCAGTGCGTCCACGAAACTGTCTGATAAATATAAGGCACGGCAAAATCTCGCATATTTTTTTGACATTTTTGTTTTCTGCAATGAAAAATAGGGTGCCTCAATTGAAAAACAATTCCGAAACCAAAAGATAGCTAATTTTAAAAAACCAAAGCCTTATAAATTCCATGAAATTTGTGTGTATTTGGCTATGAGAACTGTGACAATGCGCTGATTGACCACACTGTGACAATCAGCAAAGTCTGATTACACGGGTTACGAGAACTAAAAAGTAATTTATATTCAAAAATTTCACTACCAAGATGTTAAATTGACTAATTCACACTTTTTATAATAATTACACCAAAAAGTACTTGATTGCCTGTAAATTTGGAATTTTATTTGAATTTAGTTCTATATCCGTCGGTGGGTCTGATGGCGCCTGATTATCGAAAAGTTTCTTGTGTTATTCCGAATTCCTGTGTCATTTCGACTCCAAACTCGCCCTATCTCGCCAGACAATAAAAATGTCAAATAAAATATTTAAAATATATTCTGACCGCACAAATCATGGAATGTTTTTTTATTTCCGACATTTTAATCAAGATTCCCAACAAGGGAAAATCCGATTAGGGAGGTACCAACGAAAAAGAAAAATCATTTTTCAAAAGCCGCAGGAATTTATTATTAGAAGTAGAAAGAAATCGAAATAAATGTGATATTGAATAATCACTTGTAATCTTTAATTACGTTTTTAATTCATTTTTGTTTCTGTTAGTCACTTTTACACTTAAAATTTTCAGAAATAACAAAAAAATAACCAGAAACTCGAAAAATATCAAATAATTTTTTTCTTGTTACAAAACTATTTCAGACAAATAATGAGAAACAATTTGAAAAAAAGATACCTATGAAAAATATTATGACGCAAAATAGTTATCGTTCTGCAAAAATTTGATTTTTGTCAAAAATGATTTATTTTATAAATTGTATTTCTCTTATACTAAGAATTTCCGCACGTTTTCTAGCAACATTAAAGTATTTAGAAAAAATTCGACAACCAAGTATGTTTTTATTCGTTAAAAAAAAGTATTTTTATTACATTTTGAGTAATATTTTATTCAAGAAATTTAATTTTCTGTTTTGCAAATTAAAATTTTCATACCAGTTAGAACGGAACACATAGCGAGCTTGCTATGTAAGCATTTCATTCTTGCGCCATTGTGTTTTAAAACACAGGGACCAGAAGTTTTATGGGGATATCGCATTTTGAGAATAATTTATCCAAAATATTATTCAAAACACGGATGTTGAGGTTGGTAGCAGGGGTCGGCACATCTGCACATTTTTGTTGGATCGGATCGGTGAGCTCACAAAAAAATTGTATCGGATCTGGATCGGATCGGTCGACTTTCAAAAAAATAGGATCGGAGCGGATGACCTAAACCAAATTTGGATCGCATCGTGATCGGATCGGAAAACCAATTGTGCCGATTCCTGGTTGGTTGGAAAAACAATTGAAAAAAAGTTCCCAAAATTCATTAATGAAAATTTTGTCGAAGTCACTAGATTTTTGCTTAAAATTATGCCCATTGCATGAAATTCATGCCAAAATATTAATAATTTTCAGCAGACAATGTTAACATTTTTTATTTACAAATCAAAACTGTACGTTATTCTGCTAAAAAAGCATCTAGCAAGTGATCGTGAGAACCCATTTTTGTTTTTTTGTTTGACTTTAGTCATTAAAATGCTCCGATTTTCCATCTGGTTCCCACAGTTAAGAAAGTGATTTTCAAATTTTTTCTTGGAACTAAGAACCTCTTATAATCATTAGATCAGTTTTTTGCAAAATTTTATTTACATGTAGAAAAATTCAGCACGAGATAAATTATGGAGTTTTTACAGGTAATTTGCATCCTTATCTTTCTGTGATTTATTTTGACACAGCCAGCCAATCCTAAATCAGAGTTGTTTCAACCTATGATATCCTGGCACAGATTTTACAAGTATTATTTGTGTTTTGACCCAAAACAAGTTCAAGGTAGAAAAGTGGAGCTGCTTTCCGTACCCAAATTGGCCAATCGACTTTTTTTGTCCCTTCCTATACTTTGTTAGAGTGGGTACGGAAAAACATCGCCTGCTTTCCGTACCGCAAATTGTCTGCATTAATTTTTGTTTTATTCAGACCATATTGGTCGAAAAGCATCGCCGCGTGTCGCGTCCATTGTTCTGAATGAAAAATATGTTGTGAAAAACGCATCTCATGGTTATGCGTCATAGTGTCTTAGAATTTCACCGACTGCAGCTGAAAGCACATAATAGGCCATAACTCTAGGCCGCATTAAGTAAGGTCAGTACCAGAGACTCATCTGCAAAACTAACACCCCTAAGCCCGGATTCTATGGTTTAATGGGGTCAAACTTTCTCAATAAGAATGATCGACCATGAAAAAATATTCTGGAGCACTCCAATAGTCACAAAATCTAGTGGCATGAAAAACCAGCTTTCGCAATAATCTCCCGGTTGAAGCCAGTACTTATGGCGCAGAAGTTCATGCATGACTGTGCTCAGCAGTACGGTGCAAATTCTCACCACCCTAATTACACATAATCATGAAGTTGCGGTTTTTTCACAAATATTTTCATTCAGACCAATTTTGGGTACGGAAAGCACGGGCGTGCTTTCCGTACCCAAATCTGATCTGAAATAAAAAAAAATAATGCAGAGCCAAAATCTGGGTACGAAAAGCACGGGCGTGCTTAGCGTACCCAAATGGGTAGCACTAGCACCGACTCGAAAAAGTACCTCTTGAGTGATTATTAAAACAGTGTCTAATAATCAAAGCACATTATCATATTTTGATTAACTTAGGCTGTCCACAGTCAAAAAAATTTTTGATTTTCTCGAAATTAACCCTGAAAGTTCTGCCATTAATCATATTTTCCCGGTTTTTTAATGATGAAAAAAGCTAAAACTTGGTAGAAAACCTGTGTCTAAATTTCGCATATTGGCTGCGTACGTATTAGAATCCTTTATTTTGATTACTTATCAATCAATTTTCTTTGAAATGAACGCACAGAAAACTTTGAAATTATGTCAATATTTTTCATGGCCATAATTTTGAAGTCTAGAGTTTAAATAAACTGGTTGAGTTTACAATTTTTAATGGCTTTTGCTGGACTAGGTCTAGGGTCCAATAAAAAAAGCGACGGAGGGAAAATTGTTTTATCTTTTTGTGTTCCACTCAAAAGTTTTGAGTCAAACCCCTATAAAAATAAAAACTCAACCTATACTATATCCTTTATCTAACCGAAGTCCATGGATTTTGTTTAAGTGATTGTGTAAGGAATACTAACAGGGGTACTGTCTCTTGTCTCGCTTTATATAACGGGACGAGTCGTTCGATTGGATGGGTCCGCTGGGATTCGAACTCCAGCCCTGAGGTCTGAAACGTTTTCACCATGGACTTCGGTTGGATAAAGGATATTCACGATTAGCATAAAAAACACTGGAAACTAAGTCGTAATAAGTAATCGTGATTAGTTTTAATTTCAACCAATAAGAATTAGACTTTAACGTCAAAATTTGCAAAAAAATTAAAAAAATTCGAAGTTTTTCACAATCTTTGGTATAAAATATAATTTTTTTTCGCTTAGGAATTATAATTTTTTGTTTAAGGACAGTTTTTTTGAAAAGTGGCGTTAAATTTTATCAATGTTCACCTTCAATTTTTGAATACTGGTGATTTTCAGTTATTTTTGTTTTTGTGTGCAAACATTTTCAAAATTTTTTTTTTCTCTTAAACACGAATTTTTTCTCCCAAAAATTTCAAATTTAATTTTCGGCAAACAGTAAAAATCTCAAAAAAAATTCGTAAAAATTAAATTTACGTTGAAAGTAATACCTTCTCAGTTATTATGAATGTTCTCAGACAAAATGTATCGAAAAAAGTCTAAGACAATTCTATACAAATTCACATTTATTTCTTGAAGTTCAAATTTAAAGTCATTTTTTTCTTTCTTTGACGGCTCAAATTTGCATTACCCTTTATATTGACTTTTTGCATGAGTGAGTAAACCTAAAAAATATCTCAAGTTAAAATGTCCGTCAAAAATACTTTCGTTATGACAGCATAATTACTCCGTAGGCTTCAATAATCTCTTACAATATTTACTCTCCGCCACCCCAGCTGTTGTTTGCGAGTTAAATAATTCTTTCCCAAAAAAAGTGTCCAGATATGGGCAAAATTTGTCACAAAAAGTCAACATGTTAACGCTAACCTTATTGACTGATGAGTACTTTCGATAAATGGTATTTATTTTAAGCTTTTGAGCTTTTTTTTAAGATTGAGCAGCTGGAGAAAATTGGGATGCAGAACTAAAATCCTGTTTAATTAACATATGGGCCCAGTTTTTTATGCCCGGTAAATTCCAAAATGGAATGTAAACTTTTTTCATAGATTACAGTATTTTCCTGAGAAGAAAAATCCGAAGATGGATTAGGGTCTTAGAATGAACAAAATCAATCGAGAACAGGTTATGGTCTCATTCAGAGGTTAACAAACTTTGTGAAGGGCTTTATACATGCAAATTAGTAGACACTGATTGTTGAGTTTAGTCAGAACATCGTTGGATCGTCAGGTGTAAAATCCCTCCGATCGCGATCCAATCCAAAATAAAAATCAAATGTGCCGATCTTTGACGACAAAGAAGTTTCTGACGACAAGAAAATTTTGACCAAAAGGTTTTAACAAAAATTTTAATGAAAAAATTATCGAACAAAACACTTTTGAAAGACAAATTACATGACAATTCTTATGTTTTTTTGTAGCATATTAAGCATTTGACAGATAGTTTGGTAAGCCCTATTTTGTTTTGTTCAGTTCTTCGGAATCGAATGTATGTAAAACTCTGGGAATTTTGAAGATTCAATTAAATGTTAAGAAGGAAAATCTTAAAAATTTGAGACGATGAATAAAATTTTTTTTGACTGGTCGAAAATCCGAAGCTGAAATACCGTTTTACCAAAATAATTTTACTATATTATACTTACTTTTTCAAAGAATTTGAATTACTAAAAATCCGGCTCTGTTAAAAATATAGTACAACAAAAACTTGTTTGTTAATGCTATAATTAGATTGTTTGAGAAATTATATATATTATTCAGTTAGTAAAAAAATTGTATCTTAAAGTTTCGGTTTCCATATTTATGAGTGATATTAATGAGAAACGGGAAAAAACATTTTTTTCTTAATTCATCAACGAATCCAGCTTTATTTCGCTAAATCAGTTCATGCATAAGAATTAAGCAATGATTATCATACTGAATAACCGATAACAGCCTAATCCAATCATTCGAAAACAACACAATTGAAAATTTTCGGTATTTTGTATGCATCAATTCTTTATTTTTCAAAATCTGGCTAAGGAACGCCCCTTGCCGTCATAGAAAAATATTAACCAAAATGAAGGTTTTCATTTCCAGGCCCTAAAACATCCTGAAGATTAACGACCAATTAGAACCCTGAATTTTAAAAAAAATTTTAAATATCCAGAAGATAATCTTGTACCGCTTGAGTTTCAAGTGGCGTCCAAAAGCTTTTTTTTAAATGCCAGAAGACTGGTATATAATTATTCATCTGATTTTCTGCAGAAATCCCATTCAAACTTATCTATCTTTTTCACTATGCAATAGTCAGCCTATCAAGGCTCTGAAGACGGCTTTATTGGATTTAGTACAACCAAATCGCTTGAAGTCTCGACCTCAGTTGAAACACAAAAAAATCTGTACAAAACCTACAGTAGGTTACCTACTTTCACTTTAATTTATGAATGCTGAATTATCCGGAATATTTTATTTCCGATAATAGCCTAGTTCAATCATCCGAAAACAACATATATCCTTATACCAACGGAACATTAGCACGTCATTAGCACTTTATTTTGTTTGTCACAATTCTGATGGGTAGGCAATATCAAAGTTAAGAATGTGACGAATTTTCTTTGGATTTTTTAATGTGTCATATTTGTTCCTGGAGGCTACCATGACGTCGTTCAGGTGGTTTAATTCCCTTGGCCTTTCGCAACATTTTCTAGAATTAAACATAAAATTTCTAGAAATAATAATGTTTTTTTTTCAAAAGTTTAACTCTTCAACTTGATCATACAGGAAAAATTGAAGAGTTGATTCTTGATAAAAGTTTTCTTGCTAAACAACGCTCGAAAAGACCCCCCTGAAAGGGTATTAGCCTTGGCGGAACTTTTTTTTTATATGCTTCGGAGGGTTTAAGGGCCTCGGTGGCAAGTTTTGTAAAGATTTGCACTTTTTTCAATTTTTTTTGTCTTGATGGGGAAACTTTTTGCCACTTCAGAATTTTCAGATTAAAACTTTCTCGAACACAAGTTGCCACTTTTCAGCTTACTTTGTTCAATCTGAATTTCTTCAAATTGATTATTTTTACTTTATAAATCGTCTTTTGAAAAAACACTAAAAAACGCGCGTTTGTTATCGAAGGTGTCTAAATTACAGTAAAATTTATTTTATATTTTTTATTAATTAGGAGCCCTAAAATACGGTCCTGTCCACCGTTATTTCGTTTAAATTCATACGATTTTTAAGTCAAAATCGAAAATTTAAATTTTTCAAAAAAAGTCGAAAACACCGAAATTTTAGCACATTGAAAAAATAATTTTTTTCATGAGTTAAATGAAATAAATTCAAAACGGTCGACAGGTTGGCTTACCAATTGAGCAAGTCTCGGTGAAATAAAAAATTTCATTNCTTGATTAAAGAGGGCTTCGATGGATTTCTCCCAAACCGTATTTTCATTCAAAAAAGTCTGATTAAGAGTATTAACAAGAGCAAAGAAACAAAACAAAAGAATTCTTAAATATAGTGAAAGTAGCCATTCCCAATATTTTCAGCTTAGGATCCCAACAAAATAAATTTGAAAATTTTTGAACAAGAAATGAGAAAAAATTTCAAAATATTTCTAATTAATTTTGACCAAAAATCACTAAACCATGTCACATGGTTTTTTAAAGAGCATATAAAAAGTATGTGGTCACGTAGTCGAAAAGTAAAAGTGGCCATTTTGTAGAGTTTTTTTCGCTTATTTGAAACATATATTGAAAAAAAAATTTTGAATGAATATTAAAGCATTTTTTCATAATGTTCGGAACTTTTATCGAAAATTTCTCATAATTTGTCGAATTCGAAAAGTTCAATTCGAACTCAAAATTTTCTTTGCAAATAATACAAAAATTCGCTAGTAACAAAAGTTACCTGGATTATGAAACATGATGATTTGAAATAAATAATTTCAAAAATAAAAAATCGCTTTAAATGTGTTTAAGCTATCTTGTAGAGAATTTTTTTCTGGTCATTTTAAGACCCTGGATTTTTTTTTTCTTCAAAATTTTTTTTTCGAAAGAAATCGATTTTTTGGTCGATTTTTCGTGATTTTACAGGTAGTCTGGAATCCTGTTCTAGCGAAGCCGTATGATGTGCTATAAGGCTGATTTTTGGCCAGTGAAAATTAAGCGTTTTTCAGTTAGCCGTTTTTTTGATTGAGAGTCGGCGATCGGGTTGGGGACGACCTGTAAAATCACAAAAAATTGACCGAAAAATCGATTTTTTTTAAATTTTTGAAGAACAAAATAAATCCTACGTTTTAAAATGACCAAAAAAATTCTCTACAAAATAGTTTTAGAACATTAAAACCGTTTTTTTATTTTTGAAATTCCTTATTTCAAATTGTCCTTATGTAATCAGTATTTCGGAAGTTTTGACTTCTAGAAATGCTCTTTTTTAACCGGAAGCCAATTTTCACAATTAATACAAACAGAAATCTTGAAATTAAAGAAACTCAATAAATGGTAATTATTGATTAATCAACTCTCAATTATTGATAATAAAAGATCAGAGATAAAAATGACTGAACAACCTCGTCGTGGAAATGCTGGTCGATTGATGCAACAAGCATTGGCAGATTATGAAAGTTTTAACGATTCTTTAAGGGGTCTTCGAGATAATTTGAGTACTTTTTGAAAAAAAAACTAGTACTGATATACGGTAATTTGAAAACTTTGGGTGAACTTTAGACCTTTTTAAGACTTTTTTCTCATTACGCCAAAGTCCAAATAAAATCAGGTGACGAAATAATTCAAAAATAAGGTTTGAAATATGTCATAGATAAATCCTTCATTTTCAAAAATAAGATCACGTGACTGTTTGGAAAATATAATTAATGGTTCAAAACTTCTTAAATTAGGTGTTCATTGGCCTAAAAATTTTTTCTTGCGGCGTAATTTGATCACTATTTGTTTACTTGAACCAAACTTATTTCCTAATTTGCACCGGTCACGTGATCGTTTTTGGACTTTGGTGCAATGAAAAAAATCTTAAAAACTTCTACAAAACAACTTCACTTTTTTCAAAAATTGATTTAAGTAATTTTTGAATAAAAACAGTACTACTTTCACCAACCTTATTTCTTGAATATACGGTGACGTGATCATTTTGGAGCTATAGTGTAATGGAAAAAAAATCTTAGATGTTTTTTCTGATCCCGCTCAAAGGCTTTTTTTGATGATTTAAATTTTTTTTGCAAAAAATAAGTACTTATAATTAAAACTGATAATTAAACAATTTCAGTAATCTCAGAAAAAAATCAAAACATGGTTCAATTTGGAACCACTTTTTTAAATTTTATTATTTACTAAATATTTGTGCTCAATTTGAGCTATCTAAAAACTCAATCGGATCAGTCGTTTTCAAAAGCCGAGTTATACATGTATTAAAATTTTGGCTAAAAGAGTGGCATAAAAGCCTCAGCAAGTACCGTAATAGATATACTGTATATTTGCCTAAATTCTGATAGGTATGCAATATCAAAGTTAAATTGTGACGAATTTTCTGTAGATTTTTCAATCTGTCTTAAAGTTTGTTTAATGTGGTCGAATCGGTAAAAAGCAAACTAACCCAAAGTGTTCAAGATTGAGAAAATCTGGGAAGTCTCGAAATGGCCATATGCTACGTCTCTCAAGAGAGGCGTAAAGGAGCAGATTTATTTTACACTTATTCCATAATGTGTCAGTAATCATAAAGAAAATTTTGATACACTTTCGATTTTTAATCAGGTGAGGAAAAATATAAGGTTCGATCTAAATGATTTGATTTAGAAATTTTTCGGAAATTTAGAGACTATATTGAGAGATTAGATTTTTCTTGGTGAAAACCTAACCAAAAATGGTTGAGTTTGACAATCGTCGATATTGGTCAACCAAACCCGGTCTTACAGTTCTGACAAGAAAAAACAGCAGACCTGATCCGATCCGGAAAAAGCAAAAATCCGATCCGGGAATATAAAAGAATAAATCCGATCCTAATATCATAAACTAATTTATAAATGACCGGGTGGGATGAAGGTGTTCTCAGATTTTCAGGTTGTTTTCATTTTGGTTGGTATATTTTTTCTTAATTCTGATTTCGATATAAACTCATATACTCGCGTGAGTTTCAAGTGGCGTCGATACATGATGTGATTCGAAATCATGCTATTATAATACAATATTAATACAACAAGCTTTACATCTAGCCTCAAATCACTCGACAAACGTCTCGACAAATCTCTTTTTGTCTGGACGCTACTAAAAACTCATTCGGTATACACATGTGGACACAATTAAATATCTACTAGTATATGTTAACGTTAACATATGTTTAACTATAATATATAATAAAGTCTATATTTCGAAGTAAAAATTTTAAAATTAGACTCGAATTTTCAAATTTTGCTAAAAACTACCAATCGGTAATGTCAAAAAAATTGGGAAAATATCCAACTTTTAAAAATAATTAACTCTGGAAGTTTTAATAGCTTCTATTAAGCACGTTTACTTATTTTATTCGTTAAATTGGTAAATTTTTCTGTTAATTTCTGACGCCAAAAAGCCTAATCACGCTCCCCTACTTAGATTACACTTTATTCTAACAATGTTATTTGTCTCAATTATGACTAAAAATAAAAGATTATCAATTCCCTCTTATCAAAGCCGCGTTTCTCCCGCCTCTAGCGGCCTATCGGATCTTCTATTCGTACCAAATAAATTTGCAAAAAAATTAAAATGTTGTATTTTGGTGTTGCTTAATTTTATGATTTGTGCTCTCTGGCACCACCTCCACCACCAAGCCCCCCTTTTTTCCAAAGAGATTTTGAAGGGAGTGATTCAATCAGATTCGCAAAAAAAAGTTTAGTTTATAAAACACAGTGTTTTGCACCACCACCAAAAATTGCACCAATCACACGCCGAGATTTTTAACAGAGATTTATTCCTTTTAGCGCCGTGGCGAAGATGACAGAGCAAATGATGGCAAATTCAATTTTTAATAACGCAAACTTTTTTCCAAACCGGCTCGTTTCTCAACCTGGTTTACAAATTGACCCTGTTGCGTTTGCTGCACAAATAAAGGCGATGCAAGCTAATTCGATAGAATCACGTGAGTACAGTGTAAAACAGTAATATTCGGGTGTGATGATAACGGGTTAGGGTTAAAACGTAATTGAAATACTTCCCAATGACGAAAAATCGGAAAAAAGAGAAAACTGATGAGTTTTTAACCCTCTGACACAAGTTTTACGAAAAAGTTCAGGTGTGAGCATGATTTTAAGCGGGAATTCAGCCAAATTGAGAATTTACAGAAAATTTTCAGATGGTGATTTTACATTCAAAATTAAATTTCTAATAAAAGTCAGCCCCAAATTGGGAATGGCCGATATCGTTTTCCCAACGGAACTCCATCTCAAAAACGTTAACTATCTCTATAGCGCGTGTTCGAATCCCACTAATGTTGTCTTAGTGATTGTCTTGAGTATGATTATAAGCAAGGGTCTTGATAATGGGACCGCTAAATTTTATCGGTGTGTAATCACTCAAGCAATCACTAAAATAATCACTTAAACAACATCAGTCGGATTCGAACACGCGCTATAGAGATAGTAAACGTTTTTGAGATGGAGTTCCGTTGAGAAAAGGATAAAGAAGGATTTAATCTTTATAATTTAAATTTCGAGGAAAATCAGCCTCAAATCGACAAAAAGCCGAAAAACGAAATTTTAAATCTTGAATTTTTCGAAATAAGCCCGATATTGTCAACAATTGTGATTAATATCATAAACATAGGACAGTGATTTGCCTAAAAAGTGTTTTTTATTGACGATTGAAATTTGATCAATGAAAATGTAAAAATTCTATATGGTCTGAAAATGTTTCAATTAAAAGCCAAAATTTTTCAAAAAGTAAGTTTACCATGGTTTTTTAATTACGTTGAATTTACGCTCACAATCTAACTTAGAACTGTATCCTTTGTTAAAACTTGTGTCAGAGGGTTAAAAACTCATCCCTTGTCTTCTTTCCCATGTCCTTGTTTAAAAGTTGTTTGCAATTTCTTGTCGTATTTTGGAAGATTTAATGTAAATAAGGATATCAAAACAACCTTTTTTGGAGTGTAAGAAATTTTAACGTCCAAAATTTAACTAAAAAACATCGTTTTAACCGTAATCCGCTCTATTGGTTACTTGCCGAAATTATGTTTAATAATAAAATAGTTTTAATATTATGATAGCAACAGCCACTTAGAGTTTTTTCTAATGAATTGTTCAAATAATAGAAAAATGGGTTTTTACATAAAAAATCTAAAAACTATCTTTTATGAAACATAATTTATGTCAAGTCCAAAATTTGCTTATACCCTCAGACTGCTGACTTAAAAAAGTTTCAAAAAATTCTTTAATTTTTGAAGCTATTATTTGGCAGTCCAAGAGTTATTATGAGAAATTTTGAGCGAAACAAACAAATAAACTTTGTTTGTTTTTTAGAAACAAACTCTAGAATTTGGAGACCATTTGACAACCAAACTCATTCGGAAGGTGAATCAGACCTCTCCAGTGGAGCAGGAGATTGGAATGACCAAGGTAGATATGCGCATGATTTTAACGCCTGATTTTCAAACACCTCTTCAGCTTTTGCTCATAATTTTCTTAAAAATGCCTTAATCAGTGCAGGGAAGGGCATCCGAGCAGATTTTGTTGATCGGATTAGATCGGAAAAAAACCGAGCGGCAAAAAATGTGATCGGATCGGAATAAAACCGATCTGATCGGTTTGATCGGATCCGCTCGGTTTTTTCCGAGCAGATATTTTAGCTCGGTGCCCTTCTCTGAATCAGTGAGGGGTTCTATAACTAGTGAGTCACTAGTAGTGACCAACTGTGTATGACTTCAATTACTGAGTTTGTGAGAAACGTTCCAAAATAATAAAATTATCCATTTTACAAAAGGCAAAAATCGTCCGGAAATTAACCAATCAGAGTGCTTCATTTAAAAGACCTCAAAATTATCCGAAAAAAAAAATTTAGAAATTTCGGCACATCAAAAATGAATTAAAATCAGCGAAACTTTTTATAATTTATGATAAAATTTGGATGTATTAGAAAAAATTCACAGAAATGTTATTTAAAAGAAAGAAACTCATCACAAAATTATTTTGACTGTACTGATTTTCTTCTGAATTTGGAATTGAAAACAAATGAGTTCGAAACCCTGAAATCAACAACAGACAACTTTACTCTAGGGCCGTCATATATGACATCAAAAAAATTAGTTAGAAGTGCATATTGTAGAACACCAAAAATCAAATAACAAAAAACAAATATACTTTGTCAGAATCGGTCATTGCTTAAAAATTAAAATTCTTTCGACAATTTTACGTAATACGGTGATGACCACTAAACCGTACATTGACAGGGCTCGAATTCTAATTTCGAACTAAAATTTTATAAAGAAATATAAAAAAGTTTCGGGTCCTGATCTGTATAATGTATAGTTTAGAGGATTCCTTGGTAAGTTGCAACCTTACAGTCTTATATTTTTTCTTCAAAAACCTGTGCAGCTTATGGGCCATAAGTTATGGCATAAAGCATAAGTCTGAAACAAATTTGTTAGACTGTACTTAGTGAACAAATTTTTTCAATACAGTTTTAAAATTATCGAAAAAAACGCCGAACTGTTTAGATATAAACCCTTGAGAATCACGTGACAACATTTTTTCGAGAGAAATTCGTTTTTTAGCTTTTGACGTCCTAAAAATCTTCTCATTTTTTAAGAGTAAAAACACTGATAAGCTATTATCGGTTTTTCAGCATCGGAAATCGTTGATAGTTATGAAAAAATGAAAAGTACATTTTGTTCAGAATTTTTCAAGGATCAAGAAAAAATGTTCAAAAATTACAAAATTTTCAGAAAAATGACGGCTTCTGATTGGCTAAAAAATGACCGACTCCAAATAGAAAAGTTATGTTATCAGCGTATTCTCGCGAAGTTTCTCGTTCCAACCCAAAATTTTTTTTTCTTTGGTCAACTATTTTTTGAATTAGGAAAACTTTAAATTTTGGAAAAATGCCATTTTTTGACAAAAATATCTGTTTTTTTTCCACAAAATGCCAAGAAATCGTTATGGGGAGCTGTGTAAACTACACTTAAATAAAAGTTTTCGCGGAGGCAAACTTAGTCCAGAAAAAATTATTTTGAAAAATGCTGCTTGGATATATTTTTCACTTTCAAAAGCTAAAATTTCTTATTTTTATATTTAACATTCAAAAACTTAAACACTGATAGAAATTTAGTACAATTTGCTCAAGTTTGAGGTTACACAGAAACAAAATTTAATTTTTCACTTTAAAAGTGGCCTAAAAATATTATATTAATAATATTTCGTAATCATGGGAGTTATTTTCTGATTCAAATGTTTAATCAGAAAACATAAACAGCTTAAAAGCTCCCACAAAGATTTTAAATTTGATTTTCCAATCGAAAAAAATGAATAAATGTGTATTTGGGATATATTCTTATCTCAATTAATTATGACGAATTTAGGGAGGAGTCCACTTCGAATCAGTTCCTAACTTCATTACATTAAATTAGTTAAGAGGGGGGGGCGAAAACTTAAGGGCCAATAGTTTTTTGACAATAAATGTTTTTGTTTTGTATACTACTAAAAATAAGCTTCCGCATCTGAAGTTTGACATACTTACATAATTTTGGGCCTCAAATATTTGTTGCGGATTAAAAAGTATTTTGTCGGCCGTACTTTTCGGCCGTCTTTTCATACGGGGTGACTACAGTGCGACTTCCAACTGAATTTATGTGTTAAAATTTTTTAATTTTTTTCTGTTACAAAATCTTTTGAAATTAAAGTTTTAAATTTATCGAAAAAAAAACCTGTACAAAATTCTGTGAAAGTTTTAAATTTTACGCTCAAAATTTTCAGATAATTTTTGACTTTTTTCAAATGATAAAGTTTGATTGGTCGTTTCAGAATGAAAGATTTTTGATAAAAAAAATGCGTACATCCTGAGTTCTTTTGAATTGTCATTTTTTTACTCAAGCAAAATCTGGCTATATTTTTCATAGAAAATATGCAATAAGGTTTGGACTTGTTGTAGCCAATCAAAATCAAGACCAATATCCATGGTTTTGATTGGCTTCAGTTTTAAAAATGCAATATCGAAAAGATTCAGCAGTAATTTTTTGTTTTTGTGTAAAAATCAAAAAAATAAAAGTGCTATCTCAGGATCTTTTGAGATATGGCTTTTTTTTCAATTCATAAAGACTAAAAATATAATAAGCTTTCGCTTTATTAGATCATTTTCAAATCAGAATAAAGAGTTTGAGAAAATATTCTCGCAGGTTAACATAAAGTAATTTCGCGCTCAAAAATAATTAGAAATAGTAGGCCTCAAAATTGGGTTATTATTTTGAGATATCCGCGCTAATTGTAATTTGACCCTATTAAATTGATTAACAATATTTCATTTACTTAAATTGATTAACCTTTGATTAGATTTGAGAAAATCATTTGACAAAATTTTTGCTTGTAGTAGCAAAATCTAGAAATATATTAAAATATAATTTTAGCTCTCAAATCCCAATCCCTCCCATTTTCCCCTTTATTGGGTGGATTTGGTACGTTGCCAATGTTAGCTGCCCGACTTCAAGCTCATCAGGCTCAACAAGCTCAACAAATTGCCGAGGCTCAACTCCTAGCGCGCCGTGAGCTTATCCAGCGCAATTTGGCTCAACGGCTCCAGGCGACTCAACAATTTTGCGGATTTCCGACCAATGGGATGCCTGGAAATTTTCCGACCAATCAGGTCACTTCAAATGCGGCTCTTTTGCAAAGATTGTCTCAAAGCTTGCCACTTAGATTAACTGGAAGTGTACCAGAACCGCTAAAAATTGAAGCACCCGAAAAAACACCGACGAAGGTTAAATCGGCCTCGTCGATATGCTCTATACCTAGAAAATCCATAGACGCATCTTCAAATAGATCTTCACCAGTAGTATCGCCGATTGGCACGTCCTCTTCTGTGAGTTTTCACACAATTATGAGAAAGATTAACACAAGTAATGATACGAAAAGTGGTAAGCAAATCAAAATATATTTTCTAAATTTTTGAAGACAATTTTTTGTAGATGGAGTAAAAATAAATGATTTTTGGCCTTTATTTAAAATTTGAGCAAAACTGATGAATTTTAGAAAATTTGACAGAATTTCAATTTTGACATTTTTCAAATTTGAGCTGAATTTAAAAATTAACTTTTGAGCAAAACATGTCGATTCAAGTACTAAATAACTCTTATTTTTTTTCAAATTTGCACTTTATGTTCAAAAATAATGATTTTTTCAGACAATAAATTCTCGAAAAATGAGGTAGTAAATAAAATCAAGCCATCAAAGTAAATTAAAAAGATAACTCTTCGAACTTTAATTTCTACGCAAAAAATTTCTTCGTAATTCTGCAAAAATAAGTTTTTACAATTATCCATTAATTTGATTCAATTTGTTAAAATATTGAACGAAAATGTTCAAAAGTAACTCTGCGGACCTTTCGCGTTTTGTGTCTGTAGGGGTCAAAATTTTAAAATTTACCCGGTGCGCATCCCATGCATAATTTATTTCAGAACGAAGCCGCGGACTAAATTAATTTTCTACTTAATCGGCCCATTTTCTTGATTTTTTGACTAATGAATGATAATCAGGCTTGTATCTGATGTATACGTTCCGATATCCTTTTAAAGCAATAATGTAAAAGCATAAATGTTTACATTATTTTGTTTTGGTCTTATTATGTTTCTTCCTTATTTATTTCTTTGGCCGCAAATAGCCCATTGACGCATCCGGATTTCGGCAAGTGTTTTCAAAATCCAGAAAAATCCGTAAAGCTCGAATCTGGTCAAATACTGCCCGATCGTTAACCTGATTTCGGACGAAAACAAACAACCTATTTTTAATCAAATTAATGTATCAGTAAACTCTGATAAATTTTTTTCAATTAATTAGTGTCAGCAAAAAATTAAGAGAATTGACCCTATGACCTTGCAAATTGTAGATTTTAATCTAGAAATTAATTCTAGAAATTGCTTTTTGAAATTTTAGGTTTAATTTCCAATAATTGTGTTGCTCTTACAAATCACAATTGTTTTACAAAATGGTCAGCAGCGCTTTCTAACAATCTATACAATTAAATTTTCAGATGCCATTTCTTATACAAATTTCAGATAAAATCTCAATTTTTTTCAAATTTTTCGCCGAAACGCAAATCATGTCGAAAACAAAAAAAATCTTTAAAAAAATCCTGGATTTTTTCCATTACAGAATAGCCCAAAATTAATGTGACCGTATAATCAAGTTAAAAGGTTAGCATAGGAGTACTATTTGGTCTCAAAAACTACTCAAATCACATTTAAAAAAATGAGCTCATTAAGTTAGAAAAATTCAAAACTTTTTATTGTCGCAGTATTTTATCAGGATCATCACGTAACCTTATATTCAAGAAATAAGTTTTTTGTTTAACAGTCTATCACTGTATTTTTGTCTAGACAGAAAATTTTTGCGGAGTTTTTGTGCATACACATTTTTTACACCAAAAGACAGAAGAGAAAAATTCGAGTACAAATATTTAATCTTACGAAAAATTTTTATAAAAAATAATATTTATTTTCAGAAACCTCCTCAATTGTGGAAAATATTCACAGTCACCGAAACTCGCCGTCCCAACCACAGCCAATGTACTCTTGCCCAGTATGTCAAAAGATTTTCACCACCTCACACGGTTTAGAGGTAAACCGATCGAAAATAAATATTTTGACCATTTATATCTCATAATCATAAAATCATTGTAAATTTAAACAATTTNAGACAGAAAATTTTTGCGGAGTTTTTGTGCATACACATATTTTACACCAAAAGACAGAAGAGAAAAATTCGAGCACAAATATATATAATCTAAGATTATTAATCTTACCAAAAATTTTGATAAAAAATAATATTTAATTTCAGAAACCTCTTCAATTGTGGAAAATATTCACAGTCACCGAAACTCGCCGTCCCAACCACAGCCAATGTACTCTTGCCCAGTATGTCAAAAGATTTTCACCACCTCACACGGTTTAGAGGTAAACCGATCGAAACATAAATATTTTGACCATTTACTAGTATATCTCATAATCATAAAATCATTGTAAATTTAAACAATTTTAGAAATAAAATTACAAAAATTAATGAGAATGTAATCATTGATTTTGAGGAGAATTAAGTCCCACACGAAATTATTGTTTAGATGTAAATTATGACTTTACATAGAAAAATTAGTGAAAATACAAATATCTGTGGTGTAATTACACAAAGAGTTATTCACCGGGGCTTATTTTGAAAATACTCAAATGCTGAAATAACTGAAATGCCCTCATAAACTGTCTGCGGCGCGCAAATTCTGTATTTCCGCCATATTATATTCATAACATTTTAATTTATCAAGAATTGTTTTTCAAAAAATAAAAAATTCGAAAAATGCCACTCTCTGATTGGTCAAAATTCGAATTCATTCAATAATCGAAATAAAGCCTGCATTTTATTTGTCTTAATTCATCGAGTTTCATGATATCAATTTGTAGATCGTAGCTGTCTTAAAAATCAACCTTAGAACAGAATCCATATTTTGAAAATTTAACTTCTTTCTGATTGGTTGCAAAATACGAAATTTGTTAACGGCAAAATTGACTTTTGACTTGGTCAGTTTATATCACCTTTCAAGTTTTTTCAGTCAATTCCAAGTATCCAAAAGTGTGATAAATTATTTTTGTGATTAATTTTTTTTTGAAAAATTTTAGGATTGACGAATTTGCCATTTCCACTTTATTTTGAACTTTCTAAAATTATTTTTGAAATCGAAAACATACACTAATCATGCACCTAACCTGTCACCAGATTTACAAGAAATAATACCAATATGTACCTTTTTGATATCTTTAAATAATGTAACACATGACAGATTTCGGCGTGTTCTGAATCTGAGCTGTGTGGAGGTCAAGAGAGATCCCTTTTGTCCGCTTCGATTTATCCGTGACGTTTACACTCTTAACTCCCGTATTACAACGGATTAACCATTTTGTTACTTTAAAAGCTTAAAAAATTGCAATTAATTTGAGAGACGAGTTTTGCCGTGAATAAGTTGATTTTTTTTTAATTTTGAAAATTAAAGTTATAAAAGCTTTTTTGGAAGATCTTAGAAGATAAAGTGAGACATAAATGCGTTTTAGATTTATTGGAGTTAAAATAAAATTTCATTATTTCAAAAATCTCTTGTCTAAGTATTTCACAAAAGCGCTTTAGTAAATCCTAATATTTTGTTGGTAGCCAATAAAATGCAATATAAGCAGGAATAATTCCTGAGGCCATTTGGAAAAATAATGTCTGGAAAAAGGCTTAGCTCAACCTTTAGTTTCAGGATATAAATGATAATGCGCCAAAAATTTCTAAATAAAAATTTAAAAACGTTTTAAACTACTGGTTTTCAGTTTTCTGGGTTTTAAAATAACTAAAATTGAATATAATAATTCTGAAAAATTCTTGAAAACTGACTTTTATAGGTCAAAACTCTAGTTTTCAAACCTTTTTTTTTGGCATTGCGATTGTTGAAAATTTCGATCAAAAATTTCACTTATGGTAAAACTAATAACTGATCGTGAAGTTGTGCGATCGACTGTTGAAGTAGTTGATTTCAGAGCTTATTTCGCTCACGCACTTTTTTAAGTTAAATGTTGACATTCGAATAAACTTTTTAAGCATTGTGAAATTCACACTTTTCATACTTCTACAGTGTGAATTTCACACTATTTTTACACGCTCATTCTAAATGCAATAATCACAATTTCATTTTTGACTTTTTGCAAAATTCCTGGAATTTGTTTCAAACCGTGAAAAACCTTGGGTCTTTTTTTGAATTAAACGAAACAAGTCCGATTTTTCTTTCTGACAAGAATTTGCTTTTTATTATCTTATTAAAAGTACAAAAAGCACCGGCAGAGTCGAACACTAATGTATACAAAGGTTAATGTGATATAAGTACTATGATTTGAAAATAATGTTAACGGACTTTTACTTAGTAATTTTCTTATTCGTATACTTAGATTATTTAATTAAATTAAAACACAAAATAAGTAAAGCTGCATACTAAAAGACAAAAGTGAAAGTCACAAAATTAATTACCGATCAAATTAAATAGACTAAAAGGAGGTTTGCGAAGATGCATTCATAATATTGTTGGACGTTTATTTTCTCTTCATGTCTCATGAGTCATGACCCGAAAAGTCCATTTTTGGAATTTTCAGGTGAATTTTTTGACTTTATTTTCAAAATTTTCGAAACAATTTTTAAGCTTCAAATTGTTCGAAATTTTTTTAATTATCAACTATAATCAAAAATACCTTTAGTTTGATTTTTTATCTATTTGAAGTTTGAATTGAACTTGTTTTTAGAAACTATCTAATTCAGTCTTATACAAGCCTACTGAATAAAAAAATAATTTTCTTATCAAATTTTAAATTCGAACTATTTTGAAAATGGCATGTAAAAATTTTTGATATATTTTTCTCCATGCCCAAATTTATATTTTTTATTAAAGCTGTTCTAGAGTCTATGTAATCTAGACTCAAGTTAAAAAAACAAGTTGAAAATGAATAAATCGGAAACGTTACCACAAGTAAAAGAATAAATTTTAAATTGTTGCTTTAGAACAAATAATATCGATTACATTTCATGCGAATTTTTATCAATAATTGACATTTTTGTCCAACGTCTCTCTGATGGTTAAAACTTTGTAGCTAAAAACTTACTATACATGAGTGTGTCGAGAAAACACTGTTTGTTAAAAATTTATGTATATCATCAAAATTAGATAAAATTTAATTAAAATAACTACCGAATAAGAGATTTCTTCGTCTGAGATTAAAACAAAAAATCTGTTTTTCGAAACTTTTGTGTATACAAAAAAATCGTATAGCATTAGCCGATTATCATCTGGATTGTTAATCTCATCACTCGGCGTGAAATGATCAAATATTTACCATTTGGCGATAATGCTGTTGGTTGGATTTGATTCGCGAATTGTTTATATTTCGCGTTGAAATCCAATAAAGCCCGTCCTTAATTCATCACAAAAATGTGTATTTTTCAGCCAAATCAAAAAAATTTCGATGGGTTAGGGTCGCCGGTCGGGAGAATTTGAATTTATTATTTAGGTAATCCTAGTTACACAGAAATACGGAAAAGTTAAAAGTCCTTTAAAAGTATAAGATGATAAAAAATTTCATAAGACCGACTAAAATTTGACCGCTAAACATAAAACTTTATTTCTAATTTCGATTTGATAGGAATTTTTCCTCAACATTTTCACAGACCTTTTCCCATCAAAGTGTCTATAAATAATTTTAACGAATTAATTTTCTTGTTTTCAAAAACATTTTAGATTGATCATAATTCTCGGAAAATGTGTTTGATAAAATGGTCCGATTCGGACGGATTTTTTCCATTTTTCTTTGAATATGTTATTTAATTTTGAGCTATCTAAGACCTCAATCAAATGATCGTTTCTAAAACCTAAAATGTAAACGCTGTGAATACTCTTTTAACTATTGAAAGTTTGGCTGGGATAAGGATCTGTCGATTTAAACGGTTTCAATTTTTCAATTATAAATTTTGCTCTTAATTGCACTAAATTGTCTTTGAATTTGGATGCCCCTTAATATGAAAATACATATTTTCACTCAACGTACAACAGAATTAATTGATAACAAACCTCATTTTTCTATCTGATTTGAGATTTCTAAAACTCTTCAAGTTTGCTTTCCTTAAAATAAATTTTTAATTTTATATTTAAATTGCGGTTACAAAAGATTTTTTTAGGTAATTTATATTATTTCATTGGAATATAACTCGCATTCAAAATTAGTTTTCTTAATAAATAGTTTGTAAATATATTCTCGGAAAATATTTCTTTAAAAAAGTAGGGTTAAAAAGTTTTTCTGGTCCAATATTTAAATCAGATAAATTTACAATTGAATCGCGTTCAAAGCAAATAGTTTAAAAAAAAAGTATTTTTCTATTGACGGACGGTTCGTCAACGACCTCATGGAAAATTTCCAGATTGAAACGATGGAAAGCAATGCATTTCTTTACTCATTTGATATCCAAAGTCAAAACGAGGTCACTGATCTGAAAAAATTCAAATTAAATAGTAACTGAAATTGCCTGGGCTCATTTTAGAAAAATCCATTTTTTTTCAAATCCCGAATTTAATAATTGGTTAAAAATGTTGGATTCCAAAACTTTGAATGGCAAAACTAGATTACGCATGCAAAATATTATCCTCTTATAAGACCCTTAAAAATTGTCTACCAGACATGCGGAAAAATGTTAAATTTAAAGTTTTTATGTCGTATAAAACGGTTAAAAATGTTTCAAATACCTTTTATAATCTTGTTTATGTTTGTGATCTTTAGTTATTTTTTTTTCAGATTCATTCGCGGCGTGTTCATGGTGTGACCCCTAGTATTGGATCTTCCCGGATTGAACTTGGAGCGCATCAGCCTTCAGTGTCAAGGTCAAATGGTTCAAAAGTTTTTCAGTGTCATATTTGTAACAAAACGTTCAAACGAAGTTCAACGTTATCCACTCACCTCCTGATTCATACAGATACTAGGTAAAAAGTCAAAAAATAAAATGAAAACAATTTAAAAAGTCAAAAAATAAGAAAATAAAAAAAATATTCAGGCCCTTTCCTTGTAAATTTTGTGGGAAACGATTTCATCAAAAGTCTGATATGAAGAAACACACTTATATTCATACAGGTAAATTTGAAAGATTATTGATGTATCACCCAATCAGCAAGCTGAATTGAATAAAAGCCAAATTTGGCAAAAAATTGTGTGAATTTATGCAAGATCAACCTTTAAATACCTCCACATACGTGTCCCCAAAATCTTATTGAGTTTAAATTACAAAAATTAACCTAATCTTAGCCAAATCTTGTTGATAAAAATCCGGAATATATAAAATGTATCATAATCGATATATATTTTACTTCCTCGATCGGAGATTTGTCAAAACGATTGCCACACTGGCTTCACCCTTTTATCAATAATAAATATCCCGATCATCGTATAATACGATTCGTATTCATGAATTTGGTTCATTTAAAAAAAATGATAGAATCAACTTTAAAGTACTATAGTTAGGGTTTGCACCATTATAAGTTTAAATAAATATTCCGTATGTACAAAATAAAGAAGAATTATTTAGCGAACTAAATTATCATAAAGTTGATAATAAATGTAGCTGAAATCCGTAAAAAACTTTAAACCTTTCAAAATTAAAAAATGCATATCGATTTTTTGAACAATATTTTTTGAGATTTTTTCTCGGCCCTTTTAAAGTCGTAGATTTTTTTTTATTTATTCAAAATGATTATTTTTCGGTCAAATTTTTCGAAAATTATTATCGAAAATGAAGTGTTTTTTCAATCAAATGATTGTGGCCATTTAGACTGCAATTTCAAGAATTAAAAGCCTTCCCAAAATAAATTTTGAAAACTGGTAATTGTTCTGAAAGTCAATTTTCACCGATTTTTCCAAATTAAAAATTTTAGTTGATGTTTTGGTATTAAAAATTAAGCGTTTTTGAAACTTCTTGCTGTTACGTTAAAAGTCGAAAACCACGAGGTTCAGTTACAATAATCGTTCAAAGTAAAACGTAGATTTCCTTCTTTTAATTTTTCTATTGGGGATGTGACAAGTCCAATTGGCGCACTGGCCCCACCCTTTTATCACCAATAAAGATCCCGCTCATCTTTTAAATTTGGATCCGTTTTTAGAAAATAATGATAAAATCAACCTAAAAGCACTATAGTGGATATATAAGTATAAATAAATATTTCGTATGTACAAAACAAAGAAGGATTATTTTGCGTAGGAATTAATCACAAAGTATATAAAGAAATTAACCATCTTTACCCGATCAGCCACCTAACCCAAAACATGAACAATTGGTTTTGGACATGAGCACCTTAATATTTTGTAATCTATTTAGTGCTTAGTGAAACTTTTGGCTACTATTTTGATGATAAATTTTGATAAGCAAATAAAAGTATTTAAAAATTCGTAATAAATTTATAATTTTGAACATTATTTTCGATGATTTCCATGAAATTAATCTCTTTAGAAAATACCGAAAAATTTAGTGAAAGCTACTGAAATTTGAATCAAAAATTTCTTATAGGAAATTTAAAATAATAAAAAGATTCATAAACTTTAAATCTGTCGATTATTTTTTAAATTCAGAGTTCTGATTCGTCGAAATCAATTTATGAAAATTTTAATGAAATTTCGCTGTGTGGTTTGAACTTTAAAAATAAAAATTGAGGGAGATGGCGTTTTTTTGCCACAATAATTTGAAATTCGCTCAAATTGTCTTCGGGCGCGCCTGTGTTCTGAAACACGGCAAATAAAATGCATATAAGATATCGGGCGCTCGTATATAAATAAATATATAATAATATAATATATATAAATAAATATATAATTTCAAGTGCTAAGTGATTTTAAAAATAATTTCAAACGTTTCGATATTTTTTTTTCAAATAATACAGATTTATTTCATTTTTCAAGTTGAACTAAGAAATATGAAAACAACAATTTTTTAAGTAAAAATTTTGAAAAAAATTACAAGTAATACCAATTTTATGCACTTTAAATTTTAAAAAGTATTAAACTTCAATTCTAATTTCTTGAATTTTTTTTATTTGTACATCAAAAATGCTTGATACAGAAAAATGTACTTAATCGCATCATCTTGAAAGAAGGCCACTGGAATGTTCTTTCTAAAAACGCTCCTCCGATAAAATTCTTCCCTGATTTATCTCGAATTTTTAAATATCAAAGTCACTCAAAATAGTACAAATAACTATTTACGTTTTGCGGTCCCGGAAACCAATCTTTTTTACAAATTTTTTCGCGATAAATGCCGATAATTGACTACCACGAGATATTTCACGCCAGTTTTGTTTAGGTTGGGTTTTTTGTAAAACAAGTTACGATTTTAAATTTACGATTTTGTGGTGGGGTTTAGGATCTTTGTTTTTTGCTTTGATGTGTGAAAAAGAAAATACAAAAAATGTTTTTGAATTCAAGCTTTTGAACGATATTTTACAGCGATAATACGGACCAACACTTTATTTTTATTCTTTCATAGAATATTCAATGCTATTTCTTATAAAAATTCTGATAATTTTATTTCGAAATATATACTAGGGGGGGTTTTGAAGTTACCCCTCAAGGTTATTCGAGATCTTTTTGGTAAAAATACTTTTTTGGCAAACTTCATCTCATCATTATACGGTCACGTGATAGTTTTTGGTCATGCAGTTAAAAAAAGTCTAAGCATTTTTAACTCCCGTAGTGTTTTCGAAGCCACGCGTGGCTTTGAACACACTTTTTCTCTATATTTAACTTAAAGTCTAGAACATTTTCATTCTGTGACATAACGGGAGTTAAAGATCTCAAGGCTTATTTGTTTTTATTCGTAAATTTTTGAAAGAAGGCAGTTACTTTAAATATTTAATAATTTTTTGTGAGAAATTTAAAAAAAAATATTTTTTCATGGCTTCTTCTATTTTGACAATCAAAACCAGAATTTTTTCTAATTTTTTATATGCAGTCTTAAAGACTCCTGCCAAAAAAATTTTTTGAACTATAGCTAGCCAATCACCGCGAGCGCTTAATAACAGTAAATTTAAAAAGTTCGAGAAAAAAGTGTCTGTATGTTCACAAACAACTTATGTTGAATCTATCAAAAAATCGTTTTTCGATAAAATTGTTAAAATTTTCATAAAAATCGGTATTAAATAAATTCGAAATTTTCTCATAAGTGCAATTTAATATGAACTGCAGATACTCCACGCAAATCGTGTTTTGGGTTGAGATTAGGATTTAATTTTACATATCTAAATCTGCTTTATTATCTTTGAAGTGTGAAAAATGAACAAGAATGTAAATATTGTTTGGGTAAACACACACTCCGAGATTTTAAAGAAAATGGATTTATTAATAAAATTTACTTTTTTTGTCGAAACACAGGTGTGTTCTCAAAAAGGTTACTGTGGTCTTTGACTTTTAATTTACAAAAACATATGTACATATGCAAAGATCAATCAGAAAAATCTTGAGATATTTAGAGCCACTTTTCTATATTCAGAGCCTCCTATAAACCCTTCCCTTTAACTTCAGACATTTTTGTCGAACATTTCAATTACGGGGTCCTCTGGTTATTTTATTGCCACTTTTTGAGCCACAATTTTCATTTAATTCGGCTTTTGAAAACGACTCATCCGATTAAGTTCTAAAATAGCTCAAACTGACCACAAATAATCAGATCATTGTTTTCAATTATTTTGAACAAAAATCGATAATTAAACAATTTCAGTAATCTCGGAAAAAATAAAAAAAATGGTCAGATTCGGACCAATTGTTTTAATTGTATTATTCACTGGATATTTGTGGTCAGTTTGAGCTGTCTAAGAACTTAATCAAATGAGTCTTTTTCAAAAGTCAAATTAAACAAAAATTTTTGTTGAAAAATTGGCAAAAATGAAAATATCTGAAGTTTATTATTGAATTTAAATTTGTTTAAACAAATTGTCAAATCTATCAAAATTTTAAAAAATCTTCATTTGTACCTGTTAAGTTTTGATTTTTTGATTTTCGTAGTCTCGATTTTTCGAAAGTCTATCAACCTTTTTTATGGTAAACAATGCAGGTGGGTAATATAAGATCGCCAACAGGTGGAGGTTAACTCGTAGACTTTATATATGAATCTGTACCCAGACTCGATTTATGGCGACGCGTTGCCATACTTATAAATCGAGCCATATTAGCAAAGTTTCATTATCAACATTCATTTTTCAATAGCTTAAAATAATATTCAGCCATGAACATTTTTTAAGCATTTTTTTGTTAAAAATAAATCTCACTATATTGTTTTTAAGTTCATAATTTTTAAGAAAAAAATGTCGAATTATTCTGTATATTTCATTAAAGCAAATTATGCCAAAATATGTCAATATATGCGGTTGAATTTCGGAGCCAAATAGTCGGGACATAAAATCCCATTTCCTACAGATATTAATCAGAAAAAAAGAAAGAAATTAAAATGCGAAAAGATTAACCGGAATCAGACTTGTAACCGATTGGGGCATTGTTCAAATTCCAAACATTTTACATTTTTTTGCTAGTCTCAAAAAGAAACCGAAAAATCATGTTCATCGCGGTTAACCACGGTTTTTTAGTATCAACAATCGTTTAGGATTGGTCAAGCGACTAAAATTCCAGAAAAACACTAAAAATCTGATTCTACATTTCTCTATTATATTTCGGAGCGGTTAACCGCGGTTTGTTTCACGGTTATAATTCGGATTCGATGCATGTAAGTACTATCACGTATTTTTGGGTAACATTTTTTGATGATTAAATAGTTTACATTTTGTGAAATCATTCCAGAAAAAAATTAAAATCATTTTTAATAAAGTTCAGTTTAGTAGGTGAATTTGGTTCAAATCCGAATCATGTATTAATATGATCATTTTTGATTTCCATATATATAATAAATATAATATATTTTCACTTTATGACCCGTCTTCGCAAATGGGAACAAATGATTAGAAATTTTCAAGTATTATTTATTAATTATGAAGTTATGCCGAACCTTATTTCTTGATTATAAGGTCACGTGATTTTTTAAAGACTTTGCTATCGTGAGAAGAAAATTTTAAAAGTTTTTGAAGGCCTCTCCTTAAAAATTATCGAGGTTATTTAAGTACTTTCTATCAAAAAACAGTGCTTTTATTGCAAACCTTAAAATCTCATAAATCATGAGTTAAAATTGCGAGTTCATGATTTTTATGCGCTCAATATTTTGCTATGTTTTATAGTTATGGTTTTATGCGCAGTCAAAGTTTTGCTTCCTGAAAAATACGTCGATTTTATCAATCTAAGAAAATTTCAGAATTTTTTTTTTGGAAAATTAAAATTTTTTTATTTTTTTTAAGATTGAATTCAAAGTGAACTCATGCAACAAAAATCAGCGTCAACGGATTTCAACTTTGACAGTTACAGACAATCGAAGGAAATTTATACTTAGAAAAAATAGGAAATTTGGGAATTTTTTACAAATTTTTTTCATCGAAATTTTTTTTTTTTCATTTTTTTGGATTGAAACCGATAACAAAAATGAGCTTTCTACCATGTCTGAGAGCCGAAATATAACTCGCGTGGGGTACTCCCTTAAGTAGTAGGGCCGGGATATTTACCAGAGTGTGAATAGGGGATATATGTTCATTAAGGTTTCTTCAAATGATATTTTTTTTGTGCGAAAAAAATTAATGACACTATTTTAATTGTCGGTTAAAATCCAGCGATATAATATCGCCGATATTCCAGAAACATTGAAAAATGTTAAATTTTTATCGGAGTTTCTTGATTACAAAAAATTTTATAAAATTTTAAGGTTTTCAATAATTAATGACATTTGAAATACTGGTTACACCCTAAAACATTTGTAACGATAATTCCAAAAAACATCAATTTCTATCAATTCACACCAAAACCAAAATAAAAAACTCGGCGCATGTTTGTATAATCAAAAAAGCCGCATTTTTGTTTCGCAGTTTTTGACACCTTTTCCAACAGCAAATTTATTATGGTGCATTTTTGAGCCAATTCTGCGTGAAAATAAAGCAGGAATCACCATGTATCAAAAACAATTAAACAATTAAATTTACACGAAAAAGATTCCTTTTTCGAAAAAACTTCACTGTTATTAAAAAATGTATTATTTTCGAGTTTACTAAATATTCAAATAGAAAAGCGACAAGATTTTGGGAATAATGTAATTTGGTGATGTTTACGTGAAATAAACTCATCATTTGCAAAATTTCACTTTTCCTTAAAATCGTTTTAATTAATTAATTGTCACACCTACAGTAGAAATACACTGTTTTGAAACAGGTCTGGTTTTCAAGCCGTTTAACAGGTCTATTTTTTTAAAATCGATCTTGTTTTAATGATATTTTTAATCACGTTTTCATAAATCTTGATACAAAATTGTGGCAATAAACCGCGTGATGTTCAAGTGGCGTCGAGACTTGATGTGATTTGAAGACCATGCTATTATATCTATTACGCAGCCTGGAGATTATTTGCCATTTAGGCTGCCTAAATTAGGCCTTTTTATAGCACCAGAATGACAAAAAAATTCCAGAAGGCCCAGTCATTTATATAATAGACATCAAATTTCACATGAAATCACCTAAAGTATCAACAATCACTTTTTTCTTTCAATTAAAGCAAAAACAAAATATTCTGTTGTCAGAAGTTTACCCAAAAAAATTTCACAATATATCCGTTCATTTGAGATGATTAAAAAAAATGTTCAAAACAAATCATGCAGAACTTTTTTTGGTGACTTTGAAGGTTTTAAAATCTTTTCGCCATATTTACTGAGGAACCGGGAATCATGCCGGTTTTCTTGTATGGTGTACCTTGCAATTATCAATTTAAAATTTCTTTACGGAAATCTTCAACTCAGATTATCCCAAACAAATCGATATTTTTCAAAATTTTATTTTAAGGTGAAAAACCTCATCAATGTAGAATGTGTGGAAAATCCTTCAGCCAAAGTTCGAACTTGATTACTCATATGAGAAAACATGACAATGTCGCGCCCTTCGCCTGTGAAATCTGCCCTTCAACATTTCAGAGAAAGGTAAAAAAGGTTTTGTATAAAACTTTCGGTGTGGACTTACAGTAATATGACTCCAAAAGACTGACAATATTTTTTAAATATAACCCAAAAAATTATTTCTGTTTGAATACGCACACATCAACTGCACCGTATACCAAAATCTACATATAGTATTTGAGAAACATTTCAGATGATCTTACTGCGTGAGTTTCAAGGAGTGTCGAGACAAAAAGTGATTTTTCGAGACTTACCATGATTTGAGGCCAAATTCAAATCTCATTTGTTTACTTATAAAAATTTGTAAACAAATTACAAATTTTTCCTTATTTTTTAAAGATTTGCCTTCCAAAGTTTTTGATTTGAATTTTTCATTTTCCTCAGTTTTTTGGGTTATATTTAATATATTTCGTATATTTCAACTAACAATCCTGAAATTTCAACCCATCAAATTCAGTTTTCAAACGTTTTTAATAAAATTTTACTCTTAGGTTGATATGCGACGCCATATGGAAACTGAACATTCAATGAAGTTCGACTGATTGGATTAAACGCCCTTTTTCTGTAAAAAATATATATTTTGTCTATTTCCTGTGGGTGCAAAAAACAAAATTCTACCAAAATCCTCTTGATCAGAGCACTGTAAATCCGAATAATTAATTTATTTCTAATTTTTATCTTTCAATAATTTCTGCATCAGTTTTACTGTACCACTTCGAATATAACACTGTCTTCTTCAAATACATGTTTATTCGGCTCCTTATAACACATCTCACAATTTTATTTGAAATATTCAACAAAAAGTTAACTCTCAAAAGGGTTTTGGACAAAAATATTCTAATTTCCATTCCATTCAAAAAGGGATTTAATTATTATAAGGGATATAATAGGGATATAATTATGATAAAGTAATTATTTTTTAAGCATAAACTTTTGAAAACTTAAATTTATCTTAGAGTTCTAGTTTTTGTACATCATTTTTCAAACGTATCATAACCTATTTCATAGTTTTCCGATGAACAAAAGGTATTATTAAAGTATCTAAATAGTAACGTTGAAGTCAATCAACGACATAAATTTCAGAATAAACAAATATCTTATATAATTGGCTAAAATATTGACTGTCACGCTTATTATTTGAATATTCAGAATAACTGATTTCAAATTTACCAATAAATAATTCATAATAAAATTCATATTAATTCATATTTAATTTATAATTTATTTAATATGAATTTATAATCAATTTATAATTAATTTATAATTAAATTTATAATTTTAATGTATAATCTAATTTATAATTAATTAAATTAATTTAATTATTTAATATTTTTAATTTTTTTTTATAATTAATTTTAATTAATTAATGAATTAATTTTAATTAATTTATAACTAATTATAAATTAATTTATAATTGATTCTTAATCATTTATAATCAATTTATGATTTATTTATAAATTATTATTAGTTATTTATTAATTTATTTATAATCAATTTAAAATTTATGTATAAATAAAATATATTCAATTTAGAATTCATTAAAAATCAATTCATTATGTATTTCTGATTTATTAATAATTATTTGTAAATTTATTAACTATTGGCTAACAATTAATTCAAATTAGATTATAATTAATTTTTAATTCCGTTATAAAAAAATCAATTCGAAATTAATTGATAATTAGTTTAAAATTAACTTGTGAGTACTTTGATATCAATTCATAATTAATTACATTTCAATTTATTATGTTATTATAATTTATCTTTAATAATTTTACGTTTGAGTCAAAAATGCGTAAGTTGATATCACTGCAGTCGAAAGTCACGACTCGTAACGAAGCTATGATGAAAATTAAGAAATTGTTTAACTTTTTTATACCATCAATTTTTCAAAATGCTTTTTTCATCGATCATTCAGATTTTAACTAGGTAAAAAGTCATTTGGATGTTTTCGTGAAGAAAGTCTAAGAGGGTTTACGAAACATGTCGAAAAATTGGTTTAATAATAAAATTTCGATTAAAATAATAATCAATAGACTAAGCTGATTGGCACTATTTGCGTATAAAACACATTATTCCAATAATTTTGTACCTAACTGAGTTTGCTTCATTTATCTGAAATATGTCGAATTTATTTTCAAAAACCTTATTTTTTGCTTTTACGGTCTTTGAATTTTACATTTTAATTATTTTCTGCGTTTGAAAAAGTACATTAAACATAAACAATTCATTTCCGAGATTAGCCATCAAAATATAAACACCCTAGTTTTAGCATAGGTAGGGTGGGTACGCTGACATTGATTGAAAATAATCAAATTATCTTTTTTGCCTATTTAGCATGATAAAACGGAAATACAAACAGCAAACCAAAAACAATAAAATCAGTATATCTAATAATTGCCACGGGAAGGATTTTCATGCTAATTCTGACGAACATGCTAAAAATAATTATAAAAAAATTGTGATTGTGTACAAAAAATATATTTTGGTTCAGAATTTCACCATAAAGCCTTATAAGGGGAGATAGGATGAAAAAATGTCAGAGAAATTAGGCCGAGAATAAAGTATGATCCCGTTTGCCGGAAAGCCAACTTTAAATGATGCTTAATACGTAGAGATGATTGGCTGAGATTAACTCTCTTTTGCTTTATAATATAAATTTCAGCCAATCTGCCGGCTGTATCTTTTCCGGCAAATTTAGCAATATTTGAATCGGGCTTCCAAATCGCATCCTGGTGGATTATCCACCATGGATATCAATATTTTCAAAAATTTTAGAAATCAAAATGTAATTAAGTTTATTTCGGAAATCAGTAACTTGCCAGCAAAAGTCGACTTTTACAGGTTTTTGCCTGTTTAAATAACTTTTCAGGCACTGTCTTAACGGTAAGAAAATATGTTTCACACACCACGCTTTTGAATCCGCGCCTGTGATTGGCTGCTCTTAAATAAAGCATAGGCTGCGTAGGTTCGTGAACCTGCCACATCGAGTGTTTCTCATTCAAGGTGCGTTAAGTTTTTTCATGATTTTTTGTCAGAATATGTCCGTAAATTTTGGGAAAATGGGTACTTTTAACATGCAAAATTTTTCTAAAACATTTGAGCTAAAAACTTCCGAACTATTTTTGAAAATAAAATTGAAAACTAACACAGAGAGGTTTTGACATTTGTTTCGAAAGTATGTCAGTGGATTAAAAATAAGCATCAATATTATTAGTCAAGCTACCGGAAATAAAACGCACAAGAATCTGATTTTGAGAAATTGATAAAGTAGGAAGGTCCTTATCGGCTAATACGGGGGAACCAGCTTTTCTTTACTTTTGATTTGAAATTCAAATTCCATAGTTTTATCCGCTTAGAGGATAAGGATCTAAAGTATAGGTAGTTTACAAGTACCTTGATTAATAAATCTTGTTCAAAAGGAGATTATTTTGGCCAAAATTAAAATTGCAGAAAGTAGGGCTTTTGTAATAAAAATATATTTCGATTGTTCATAAAGGTCCTCACTTTTACTTCATAACAACCTAAACTTGAAAATTTTCTGTCATGTAAAAATCATTCGAAATCCACTTTGAATGCCAAATATAAGAATTATCCAGAAAGTTTCTTTGAACTTTGAAAATTTCAAAATCTTGGACACGTAAAGCGCCCAATATAAAATTCCCCTTTATCAAAATAACATGTGTGAAATAGGGTTAAGGGCTTCGGTGCATTTTGACAGATACGGATATGAGCTCTTGATGAAAAACTCTTTACATGGTTTATATATTCTTCTCAATATACCACCAAAGTAATGTTTTATACTCCAGTCAACTTTTGTGACTACAGAATTTTCGAGTTATTGCTTTTATAGAAAACTTTG
The DNA here is from genome assembly GCA_004367855.1 of Oikopleura vanhoeffeni. Taxonomy (NCBI): domain Eukaryota; kingdom Metazoa; phylum Chordata; class Appendicularia; order Copelata; family Oikopleuridae; genus Oikopleura; species Oikopleura vanhoeffeni. Next base: position 199,493 of record SCLH01002320.1, read on the forward strand.
AGTTCGATTTAAACTTTTCGAATTCGACAAATATTGAGAAATTTTTGAAAAAAGTTCCGAACATTATAAAAAAATTTTTGTTCAAATTTGTTTTACAGTATTTGTTTCAAATCAACGAAAAAAACTCTTGGCCAAAAATGGTCACTTTAACTTTTCGCTTGGGTGACCACATATTTTAATATGCTATTTGAAAAATCATCTAACATTTATTTGGGATTTTCGGTCGAAACTATTTGGAAATATTTTGAAAATTTTCCTCATTTCTTGTTCAAAATTTTTCAAACTAATTTTTCTGTAATCTCTAGCTGAAATTACTAGGAATGGCTACTTTCACTATATTTAAATATGTCTTCTTTATGTTTCTTCGTTCTTGTTAATACTCTGAATCATTCTTTTTTAAACAAAACTACGGATCGGCAGAAATACTACAAAGCCCTCATTCTCCGGAATTAAAGAAATTTTATCACATCCAAACTTGCCGAATTGATAAGCCGACCCATCTACCACGTCAAATTTGATAAATTAAACTCATGAAGAAAAATTTTTCTTTCGATGTGATAAAATTTCGGTTTTTTCCGTCTTTTTTCACAAATTTAAATTTTTGATTTTGCCGTAGAAATCGTATAAAATGCAATTTAATAAATCCAAGCTAGTGGTCGAGAGCGTATTTTAAGGCCTTTAAGTTATAAATAAAAATTATAAATTTTACTGTTATTTAGACACCATGGAAGCAAACGCGCGTTTTTTGAGTGTTTTTTCAAAAGAAGATTTATAAAGTAAAAATAATTTATTTGAAATAAATCAGATTAAACAAAGTGAGCTCAAAAGTGCCAACTTTTGTTCGAAAACGATTTCATCCGAGAATTTTGAAGTGCCAAAAAGTTTCTTATCAAGAGAAAAAAAATCGAAAAAGTACAAATCTGGCAAAATGCACCGCGGCCCTTATTAAATAAAGGCCTTCGAGGCATTAAAAATGCTTCAAATTGATACGAGGTGATAATTAAGTGTACTAAAAACCCAGTCATCAAAAATTTTTTTTCGTTATTTTAGCATTTTTTCGATTTTTTTCTAAGTATTTTTTAAAAGATGAAGTTAAAAAATAACGTTTGCTCCTCGAATTTGACCACTAAAACTTCAAATATCGACTTGACGTAAGCCAACTTCTCATCAGTGTTTCACTGGCTTTCTTTTGAGCCTACTTTCGAAAAAATCGAAGCACTTTTTTTTCGGAAATTTTTCGAAAATGACCAAAAAAATATATTTCGATTTCTCGCTGGAAATTGCAAAAAAGCTTGCCTTAATCTCTTACAAATTTTCTGGAGAATACTTGATAAAATTGAGCCATTTTGCAATATATCTTCGGAGGAGATAGATTTTGAAGTCTGAAATGTAAAAAATCGTGGTATTTGGCGTCTAATTGTTCATCGCCGGCAATATCTCGCCAAGTAAGGTTTTACATTTCAGCTTAATCTATGCCTCAAGTATATTGAATGCCAATATCAAGTCCAGAACAAAAGATCGAAAGCTGCCGGTATCAATAAAAGCTTCGCCTTAAGGGTATGGTGGTCTACCATTTTTCTGTCAGTTAATATGCATAAAAATGCCCAAATCAATCGTTTGTGTTTAAAAGCACAAACAATCCAAATAAGAACAAAAAAAATTTCGAAATTTGCGTTTTTCGATTTTTTCCAAGATTTTTTCTCAAAATTATTTCAAATAATGTTGTGTCAATTGACCACTAAAACTTCGAAATATCGGGTTGACGTAACGCAACTTCTCTTCAGTGTTTCTCCAGCTTTCTTTTGAGCTACTTCGAAAAAATCGAAGCACATTTTTTTCGAAAATTTTTTCAGTGCCTTGAAAATTCATATTTTGAGTTTGGGGTCGAAATTGCCAAAAAAACCCACTGTAAAGTGTCTATTTGTTCGGAACTAGCTTTTGCAAAATTTTGAGCTAATTTGGCAAATTTAAACCTGGGAGGAGTAGGATTTTTCGAGGCGTAATGTCCAAAAAACGGTGGTTTTTTGCATGTTCTTGAAAAATATAGCACTTATGACAAAAACGCCACTGTAAAGTTTTGTATACTAATTATACAGGTTATGTTGAAATTCAGGTTTATTTCAAAATATAACCTCAGAGGAGTAGGAATTTCGGTTTTGGCTTAGGTCTCCTTGTTTAGCTAATGTTTATGGGAGTGTATTATGCAAAAAGTTTTGACACATGTGTTACGCAAGATGAAGGCTAGTTCTACAAATGGCTAATCTGAATTTATATCCTCGAGGCCCGTGTTCGGCTAATATTTTATCGAGAAAATGTCAAATTAGGAACCACCATACCCTTAAAAGACTGACATAACTACCGTTACGTGATCTGTGAAAATTTGAACTCATTTTATATAACGTCTGGGAGGAGATAGATTTTGCAGTTTGGAAAATGTCACCTGTTACGATTACTGTACCTATTGGTGTAATGGTCAAAAACTAATTTGTGATGTATTTTTCGCAAGATTACAGGATAGATCTACAAATAAGCATTTTCGGTTTTTCTCATAAGTTTTTAGTTTTCAGAATATATCACCGTGAATATGTCAAATCTGCCAGATATACCCCCTTAACCACGGAATTTGAAAAACCGTTTCGTATCTAGGCCCTAGATTCTATGGGGTGATTTAAAAACTGGATCGTATTGTATCTAGATTCCAGAGGGGTCGAAATTAAAACTGGATCGTATCGTATCTAGAGGGGTAAAATAAAAATGAGATCGTATCGTTTCGCAAAAAAACGATACGATCCGATTTGAAAATTACGATACGATACGATCCAATTATGCCGATCCCTGGTCCCGATATTATTAATCTTTGCGGTCATTTTGGTGCGTTTTAGGTGCGTATAAACCAGTATATCTAGATAATTCCTACTCGTTGTTCTAAACTTGCACCGATTAGATGGTCTAACATGATAAAATTTCAAAACAAGCTCAGAAAAAAGAGTATATGATATTTACTGTATATCGAGTATGATCCCCAGCTCTACAAAACGACTCGATAAAATTGATATTTTGGATTTTTATTTTTCAGCAATTTGTTTTATAATTCTTTAACTCCCGTAGTGGCCGACAACTTCTGGACCCGTAGTGACTTGAAGTTTTGAATCAAGCATATATCCGAAGATTCATTATAAACATATATCTTTTCATTGTTCATAATATAATTAAAATAATTCTCTATAGTCCTATAATAACAATTTGTAAAAAAAATAATAAAAAAGCATCAAATCTGAATAAGAAAATTAACAACTCTCACGTGATCATTTTTGGGATTTGGTGTTATAGAAAAAAAATCTTAGAATTTTTTTCTGATTACGATGAAAGGTTTCTTTTTGGTGATTCCAAAAAAATTTTGCAAAAAATAAGTACTGTAATACAGTATAAATTTTCAAAAAAAAACGCACAAACGTCAATTATTCAAATAGTCGATTGATCACTTTGTCTTTTTAAATGGTCTGATTTGACACTCAATTTGTCCCAATTAACGATAATTTTTCGAAATTTATTCCAAGGAAATAATTCTAAAGCTAATAATTCACTATTTTTTTTATCGATCGTAAGTTGTAAACTGTGGTATAAAATCAGTGTTCATCAAATATGAATAATACAGTTGATATACGGGATACAAATTCTCAGTCTCTTTCTTTTCATCGTCTGATATTTTTTGAAATTTTCTCAGCGATCTGAAACTCAAATATTAATTACAAACATTTTTTATACTTTGTTCATTTTTTGGACTGATTTATAGTGATTAACTCCCGTAGTGGCCGACAATCTCTGGAGCCGTAGTGTCTTCGAGCCATCCGTGGCTTTGCGTTTTAATCAGCAATGATAACCGAAGATTTAATTATCACATATATTTTCTTCATGATAATCATAAGTTTTTGGAATCTCTCACAGATTCTATAAAAACAATTTGTGAAAAAAGTTTATAAAAAGTCATCAAATGTAAATAAGAAAATTAAAAATTCCTCTCATTTTCGCCGATTCTCACAAACAAGTGCGATAAAATAACACAAATTCAGGGTTAATTTGACATTTTCAAATTTAAAATATCAACCCGTCGCCAATTTGAGTATTGCATCCGCAAAAAAAATTGAATGTTTTTATCACATTCTCATGTAAATGAGTCTTAAATTGTTTTGAATAATTATTTCTCGTGAATCCTCTTTCATTTCTTCGCGCTACGCATTCCTCTGTAATCAGTATTTGACTTCTGAAAGCTCTATTAACCGGAGGCCATACTGTAATGCAATAAAAGTCTTTTAAAATTTGTTAACAATTTTTTTAAGGCCTTCCACGTGATTTGAGTATTTTGAAAAAAACATAGTACAGTAATTTGAAAAAGTACTCAAATTACGTCAAAAATCCAGGGTCAACTTCAAACGTTTTTAAGACTTTTTTCATAACGCCAAAGTCTGAATAAAATCACGTGACGAAATAATCCAAAAATAAGGTTTTCGAATATCAATTACGGGGGCTCCTGGTCCTTTTTTACTAGTTTTTAAGCCAATTTTTCATTCTTAGATAGCTCAAACTGAGCACAAATATCCTGTGAAAAAAAAATAAAAAAAATTTGTTCATCAGTCAATTGTTTTATCTTTTTCTTAGATTACTGAAATTGTTAAATTACTAGTTTTTCTTAAAAAAATTGGTAACAATCGTCGGATTCGGACCAATTTTTTAATTCAATTATTTAGCAGATATTTGTGCTCTGTTTAAGCTATCTAAGATTCAATCGGATGAGTCGTTAGCAAAAGCTGAATTAAATAAAAAAATTCGGCTGAAAATCTAGTAAAAAGGACCAGAGCCCTCGTAATCGATATATCATAAATTAATCCTTATTTCTCGAAAAATAGGATCACGTGACGTTTTTTGAAAATATTATTATGTTCAAAACTCTTGATGTATTGACAATTTTCGACGATTTGATTACTATTTGTTCACTTAAACCAAAACTTATTTCCAATTTGAAGGTCACGTGATTGTTTTTGACTTTGGTGTAATGAGAAAAAATCTTAAAACTTCTAAAACCACTTCACTTCTTTCAAAAATTGATTTAAGCAATTTGAAAAAGAAGTACTTTCTTTTACCAACCTCATTCCTTAAATATACGTCACGTGATCATTTTGGGCTATGGTGTGATGAGAAAAAGTCTTAGGAATTTTTTTCTGATCCGGCTCAAAGGCTTTTTTTTGATGATTTAAATTTTTTTTTGCAAAAAATAGTACTGTAATACAGTAAAAATTTTCAAAAAAAAACGCACAAACGTCAATTATCCAAATAGTAGTGATTGGCTCGGAAGACACTACGGGAGTTAAAGATCATTTTTGACCTGCAAATCATTTTTGAGTCATAGAAAGATTCTTTAGAAAGGTTTTGGCTTTGAACTGCGCTACAAAAAAAACTAATACTAGTACAAATTTATTGTACGTCAATTTGTACGTCAAATTTAATACGAAAAATCATTTTTTTACTAGAAGCTACCGGACAGACAATCCATAAATTCAAGTTTTTGGGATTTATAACATTTCATCAGATACAATAAATATGATGTGCAGGTCAACAACGATCCTAAATCACTATAAATCCGGATTAAAGGGATTTATAATCTAAATCAGTATGTCAGATTCTATCTTAGACGTTCAGTTCAAGCCATAAAAAGATAGATAAAATCATCACAAAATTAGTGAACGCGAGCCAATCATCATTGGTATGATCAGGTGCTATCAAAACTAAAAGGCTGAGTTAAAATGGGACATAAATTATGTCACATAATGTATATTTCTTGCAAATCCAGTCTTATTTTTTTATTGCTCGCCGATTAAAAGCTAATCAGGTTTCCAGTTTGTATTTCTAGGAATCGACTACGCTAAGATGAACCGGGTCATTATTTCGTGAATTTCAAGTTCATGATGAACTGTTCATCAGAAAATCTTTTGAGTAGGCTCTTATAAAGGTGATGATGCACTGTCATTGCCAATGACTCATTGGAGCACTGAGCAAAATTTTTCAGATAAACTTTATCTGAATGATAGCTAGGTGGCGAAAGAGGGCGATGAGAAAGAGCAAAAATGTCGAATCCAATTGAGTTCTCAGATAGCTTAAATTGACCAGAAATATAATTTTTCAAAAACTTTTGAGATTTTATAGTTTTCGAAAAATAATAAGAAATTGGTCGGATAATGCGACTCGGATTCAAACTTTTTTTTCGCTATGTCATACTGTATATCAGACAGAAAATTACCAGATATAATATGTATGACATGCAAATTGCTGGAAGGGGGGTACAGTACACCCCGGGTACTCGGAGTGATCAAAATTTGTTCGCCGTGCTTGACACCATTTCACACCTGTCAATTTTCTCCAAGCCACTCGCTGGAAGCTCCCACAATACCCAAGTATAACTTATACTGTATAAGAACTCAATCGCATGAGTGTGAATCATATATACATAAAATCATGTCTAGCGCCACCTGTGGTCGACTGACACCCATAATTGCTAATACCGTTTNTACAAAGTTGATAATTGCGCATCTTTTGAGTATACTTGAGTTATTCAAATCATTGATTAAATTAATTTGAAATGATTGAGAGGTCTTTTTTGGGAAAAATGACTCACTAAAAAATTTATAATTTTTTTGGCCGGGGTCTAGGGGTGTTTTTTTTGCTGGATCATCAGAATGACTAGAATTGAACCTCAAAATTTTTTGATAAAAAAATCCAATTTACGTTAAATTTTTCTTAAAAAATCCTATGGGTCATTTGAGCCCTTCAAACACTTTCAAAATCCCATTTTCGATAATTTCTCCAATTTTTTGACAAAAAAATTGCACGGTTGCCCAAGTTTTTATCGAGTATAAAATTTTGGTCAAAAGAGAAAAAAGATGTGGTATGACACCCCAACGGGTTCATTTTACACCTTTTTTCAATTCCTAAATTTTAGAACTAGATTTTGAAAGTTTTGTGAAAATCGGAAGCGCGGTAATCAAGAAACCAGCAATTATCGGTAAAAACAAGTGAGAAAAAATAAAAATATTATGAGCCAAAATTTAAAAAGAATCGTATGTGCTAACTTCCAGCTATCTTACTTGCCACATTTTTGTATTTGAAAGAACAAATCCTGAATTACCTCCAAGCGCTTCCAGGGTAATGATGTCGAGAACGTTTTACTATCTGAGACTTAGTATTTCCGAATAAAAAACCAAAAATTAACAAAATTTGAAACGAATTCATTCTTCAAATGATGAAAAACTTACAACCAGGAACAAAATGGATTTAGATCCCAAGAGCAATCATTAACAAAATTATAATTAAACTCCGCTAATAAAAAATGTATGTGAAATAATCTGCGATATACAGCAAATTAAAAATAATATGCATTGAAATTGATTAATTTGGACTTTATTGATTGGATTACCTGGAATAAAAGTATCAGACAAATGACTAATGATTGGAATTCAATTATTGGATTATATGGTATATTACAATCAACTAGAAGGGCACCGCTACAAGCGTGGACATAATGCGGAGTTCTGATTGGCTGTCCCATCAAAATTATAGGAAAAGATGACTAGTAGTTTGCGACAATCAAATTTCTAACAACTTCGGTACCGATTTCTCAAAAAATGCAAATCCGATCTTAACTATTTTGAGATAACTGAATGCCTGAAGTAATTATCGTGAATGTATATATCTTACACAATCTTTTAGATTTTGTGAACCGATAGTTATTCATATCTTTTTCCCATCCTTAGTGGATCTTGAAAATGCTTGCTATTTCTATAGCGCGTGTTCGAATCCAACTGACGAGGTCTAAGTGATTGAATTAGTGATTACGCACCAATCAACATTGGCGGTCTCAATATCAAGCATCCGTGCCTATTATCATACCCAAGACGATCACTAAGACAACATTAGTGGGATTCGAACAAGCGCTATAGAGATAGCAAGCATTTTCAAGATCCACTTAGGTTGGGAAAAGGATATAATTATTATATCATAATAAGAAGTTTATTGAGGCAAATTTCGGATTTAAATTCTATTCAAAAATTTTCCAGTTAAGATAAATTGTCAGATGTTCGAAATGAATATTTATGATGAGAAAAAGCGTATCGAACATGTTCCAGTTTTTTATTATCACCGGAAAACCGACTTAAGATCGGGATACTTCAAGTATCATACTTGGCCCATAGTATTGCCATGATTCTTAACTACTTCTTCGCCGCAAGAAAACTTCGTCAAACTCTTCGGCTTCTTTTCAAAAAAATTTATTTAAATGCGAGAAAATTGCATAAAACTAAAAAAAAATATTTAGGGACCCTCGAAAAAGAGAAATCGCCTCCAAGACCGTTTATACCAAAGGCTATAGAAAGTTCTTCTTAACCCTCCGACTCGGAGGCTCCGAGGCATAGAGCCTTTTGAAAGGCTCAAACCACTTTAAATCAGCCAAAAATGATCGCAGAAACTTCTCTTTAGAATAAATTTCAAAATTCAACAATGTGAATTTAAAAATATCACCTAAAATTTTTCGGATAATATGTTCAAATTTTATGACCAGTTGATTGAAAGGCGATTTTTCGCTTAAGCCTTACTACCGAAGATATAATTTTTGACCCAAATCTTGAATTACAATTTCAAATGAGCTTGTGTTTAGGAAAGTGTTTTGAGTACAATTTGCAAAGAAAAATAGCATTTTGGACATATCTGGAGCAAAAATATTTCTTTGGGAGTGAAATTTCGAAATATCTTAATTCGACATCAGTACGGTTAAAATGATATGTTTGAAGAATATTTAATTCGTGAAAATCATGCCAGATTAGTACTCTTAGACTTAATTTGCCTTAATATTGTAATAATCATCAAATAATTACATTAAATCGAGAAAATTAACATTTTTTTCCAAAACGTGATTTTTTCATGAATATTTTGAACTTATTTAAAAATATTTTTTGATTCCCAACAGATATCCCTTTATTGCTCTCTGTGAAAGATTTGCGCCCTCAAAAATTCGGGGATGAGAAAACGACGCGTCATTTGAAAACGAGTCATCCGATTTAGTTTTCAGATAGCTCAAACTGAGCGCAATTATCTAATTAATATAAAGATTAAAATCGGTTTTTATAGGCTCAAGGTATTTTAATTTTTTTTCAAGATTACTGAACTTGTTTAATTATTAGTTTTTTTTTAAATAGAAAGAAAGGTCTGATAAAAAATAGAAACAATGGTCTGATTCGGACCAATTTTAATTTTGTATTATTCAATAGATATTTGAGCACAGTTTGAGCTATCTAAGAACCTAATCGGCTGAGTCGTTTTGAAAACCGCGTTGTTTTCCCACCCCCTTGTATTTGGGGCCCAAATCGTTCGCAAGAGGGCAATAAAGCGATTCAATCAGACAAAAGTATCAAGTAGAACAGAGCACTGCGCAGTTATTGAGATAAACATACATTTCCTGGAGCCTACCAATAGGTAGTATCACGTGGTTTGATTAACCTTGCTTTTCAAACGTTTTTTCTGAAATTAAACATAAATTTTCTAAAATATTAAAAAAATGGGAAATTTGACTCTTCAACTTGATCATAAAGAAAAAATTGAAGGTTGATCTCAGATGAATTTTCTGTAAATAGCGCTCAAAGTAGAGCCTCCTGAAAGGCTCTCGTAACTCGGCGGAACTTTTTTTTTTGTTTCGGATAGTTAAGGGGGTAGGTGTCGCTTTTTGGTACCTTTCAATCACGCCTCAAAACAGTTCTAGGGCAGTTAAGCTGAGTTTTTGCCAAAATTTTGTCCGAGAGCCGCGAAAACATGAATATCATTTTTTTTCAAATAAGAATTTTTTTTCCTAAAAGCGCACCAAAGTAAAAAGATTTAAGGAAAATCTTTGAAGTGCCTGAATTTCTTCTCTGTCTCAAATACATTTTATACATGTGTATTATACATATATGTATGAATTTTGGTGATTTACTTTATTTGAACCTATTGTTAAACTCTTTTTAAATTACAAACTGTTTAAGTTATGACGTCATTTCGAACGCAAATATTTCTTCACGATTTCTCTCAATTAATTTTCGAACATAAAATTTTCCACTTTATCAATAATAACGGGAGAGTGAACTATTTCTGCCAAACGAAGTATTTTTATAGCTCGAGGATTAGATGCATTAACTTTTTGGATTAATTTTTGACATCAGCCATTTTTGAGAAAAAATTTTTGTGATCAAAGTTTTAAATTTAAAATCCAAAATTATAGCGCTTGTAGTTATTGAAAATTTTCATAATAATAAATATAGATTTTTGGGGAAATTTTTGTTTTTAGTTTTAATAACGGCTAAATTTTATTTCAATTAAATTGAGATGAGCGTTTTAAAAATTGAACTTTCAAACAAAAGTTACATTCTCAAACAGTGAACTCAACAACATGTAATTACGATAGAAAAAGTCAATTTGCGTCAGTTGGATCAAAATTTTCAACTTTCATATTTCGATTTCATCCCCACTTGACGTTTTGTCAAACTTTCAAAAAGTCGTTTTGATTTTTCCCAGATTTATTTTTTATAATTTCGAGATAAGAATTTTTGATTAAAAAATGTCACAGGTTTTGATTGATAATGGAAATTGGGATCCTTCTGGAAGAATTGCTAATGAGTTGGAACCAGCGGTGGGTAACCAAAGTTTGAATAGTTCAAACTCGTCAGAAAAACAAGATTCTGGTATCGAAGGTAATTAATTTTGAAATCAAACTTGAAGAACAATATTAAATAATAAAGACAAAAATTTGAAACCATTTTTTTCCTTATTGTGCGCTCAAAAATCGTCTTTAAACAGGGGGGCAATATCGCCAAAAGTTTTTTTTTCAAAATAAAAATCGGCGATATTGTGCATTTCGGTGATATTGGCACTTTCGGCGACATGGGTACAGAAATAAATTCTTCGTTCAAAAATGAAAAACGAGTAAGCCTTCAAATGACGTCACAATTTCAAAAGTTTTTAAATTTTTTAAGGAGTTTAACAACATGATAAAATAAACTAAACTACGAAAATGTGCAGAATTCTGTATTTAACCAACCGCAAATTTGATTATCAGATACAAGTTTAAAAAAGTAGATTTAAAAAATTGTATCTTGAAATGTGACGTCAGTTAGGACGCACTCAAACTAATTTGTTATAAAACCCCAAACGTCCATGCAATTTCGGCGATATTGGCTCTTTCGGCGATATTGGCTCTTTCGGCGATATTAACACTGGCAGGAATAGGGTTAACAATCGTGAAATTCCGTAGGTTTTTTTTGGTCATATTAACTTTTAATTAACAAAAATTAAAGAAAACTGCATTTGCATTCACGTTAATATTTCCCTACAGGAATGATTTCAATGTATATTTTTATTTAAGACAAAGAAAGTTCTAATGCTAGCCCAAAAGATAGTCCAAATGCGTGCAAATTCAAACTAAAAATTGTTGATGAAACTGATGAACAAAAGCGATCAGCTTATAGGTAAAATTTGGCTTCAATTTAACAAATATTACTATCTCGAAGTTTGACGTTGTTGAAAAATGGTATTATTATTTATAAATCATGATGTGATTTTGGCGGTTGATTTTATTTCGAAAAATTTTATTAAGAAAAATTACGATAATACCCGTTCGTTGATCTCAATCGTTTTCAGTGATTTATGTCAAATGGGTTTCTTTACGTTATATCTATCACGGTACTTTCTGGGGCTTTCATGCCACTTTCTTAACCAATATTGTTATTTAATTCGGCTTTTGAAAACGACAGTCGTTTAATGATTGAGTTCTTAGATAGCTCAAACTAAGCACAAATACTTAGAAAAAAAATAAATTAAAAAAGAATGGTCCAAATAAGACTATTGTATCCAATTTTTAACAAAAAATGTTAATTAAACAATTTCAGTAATTTCTGAAAAAAATCTACAAATTGTCCGATTCGGACCATTTTTATTTATTTAGTTATTCAGTAGAGCATGACGGGTGAGTGGTTTTCAAAAGCCGAATTATATAAACATTTTGGCTTCAAAAGTGGCGTAAAAGCCTAAGCAATTACTGTAATGGATATGTGAACTTATTCTGACCTCTTCCTTGTATTCGTACTTCAGTTTATTCTCTATGAAAACTGGAAAATTGGGATATTCCGGCAGTTTACGTTTATTCATTTTAATAATTGTCTGACTATCGTTCAATTATCAATCTAGAAAGAATCCATTAAAAATTACGATTTGGTGTGAACTGATATGACAGAAAATAAATTCATGACTGAATTTCAGTCACTGAAACCGTATTTATCTATGAAAAAAATATTTCAAAAAAGAAAAGTTTTATTTTATTTTTACTATTAACAAGATAGTTGCAAATAGAGAGGAATAAGGAGAAGAAAATGCACCAAAATCTCTAACCTGCGAATTAAAGCACAATATTGACAGTATATATAGTTTACGACATAACGATGGTCTCAACTTTTTTCTGAATTATGTCATCTTCAACGTCTAAAAGGGGAATGACGTTTTCAAAACGTGTGCAAGTTAAGACCGTTGTCTATGTATAATACATAGACAACGGTCTTAACTTGCACCCACGTTTTGAAAACGTCATTCCCCTTTAGACAGTTGAAGATGAAATAATTCAGAAAAAGTTGAGACCATATGTTATTTTCTATATCGATGCAATATAATATAATATATACAAAATATAATATTATACTATAATATAATAATATATATAAAAAAGTTGAGACCGTTGTCTAGTTATTATTTTCGATTATTATTTATACACTTTAGTCTATAATTGACAGACGGAGAGGTCGACTTTCTAATGAAATTATTAGCAACTATGAGTCAATTATGTACTGAACGGTCACTAAAGACCGAAAAATGGTTTAATTTGAGATTTCACAGGGGATTGTTGCTCTCTGGCGACCTTCAGTACATAATTGACCATAGTTGCTAATATTTTCATCAGAAAGTCGACCAATCCGATTATTTTGAGGGTACCTACGAGTTTCTACAATGAACTTTGAAATTTACGGTAATTCGAAGATATACCATATATCATATATGGTACACAATATTTTGAAAAATATTTGAACTTCAAACTTTTCAAGACTTTTTTTCTCAATACACCAAAGTCCCGAATAAAATCACGTGACGAAATAATTCAAAATAAGGTTTGGAATATCATAAATTAAGATATGCTGGTTCCTACATTTTCTGCAGTTATATGTCATAAAAATGCACCAAACAGTCGTTGAGGAAACGCTTCTTCAGAAGTTTTGTATTCTAATTATGCAGGTTAGGTTAAAATTAGATTTATTTCAAATATAACTCAGAGAAGATAGAATTTGGTTTTGGCTTAGGTCTCCCTGTTTCGCTAATGTGTATTCATGCAAAAAAATTTAAAAGTCATTTTCCTAGAGAATTGTATAAAACATATAATTATTTTTAGACAGAGCGATAGAAAATCACTCGAAGTTTTATATGAGGTAGTTTCAAATATATTAAGGTTTAATTTAATCTTAAATTGCACTTTTGTGTGAACTGGAGGTAATTGTGCAATTTTCTTTTCTTATCTTCATTAAATGCCTTTTAATTCGTTTAAAATTTTTTTTGTTTTTCAATTGTACAGAAATTGACTGAATATTATTTAAGCTATTGAAAAATGTATGTTGATAATGAAACTTTGCTTATATTGCTCGATTAACAAGAATGGTCACTAGTTGCCGAAAATCGAGTCTGGGTACAGATCATGTCTTAAGTCTACGAGTTAAGGGTACCCGGTCCCTACATTTTCTGCAGTAATTATGTCATAAAAATGCACCAAATCAATCGTTTATGTTTTGAAAGCACAAAACAGCCCAAATAGGAACAAAAAAAAATCGAATTTTGGAATTTTTCGATTTTTTCTGAGTATTGTTTTCAAAATAAGTTGAAAAATAACGTTTGTTCCAATTGACCTTCAAAACTTCAATTTTGGCTTAAGGTAAGCCAACTTTCTCTTCAGTGTTTCCCCAGCTATCTTTGAACTTACTTTCGAAAAAATCAAGCACTTTTTATCCGGAAATGTTTTCACGTGACCTTGAAAAATTCATATTTAGAGTTTGGGGTCGAAATTTAAAAAAACGGCTCGACAGAAGTTTTAATTTGTTCAGAGCTTCCTTTTGCGAAAATTGATGTAATTTTGAAATCTAACCTCAGAGGAGATAGAATTCCGATGGAAAATCTCAAAAAAAAAGATGGTCTATCGCATAATCTAGAAAAAATAAAGCACTTATGCGGAATAACGCTTCCACAGAATTTTTGTATACTAATTATACAAGTTATGTTAAAATTAAGGTTTATTTCAAAAATACCCTCAGAGGAGATAGAATTTTAGACACATGTTTTTACGCAAGATGAAGGCTATTCTACAAACTGGCTTATCTGAATAATACCTTGACGCCGTGTTTCGCTAATATTTATCGAGAAATGTCAAATTAGGGACCGGGATACCCTTATGGTTATTATAATGTATGCATCATTATGTCCTTTCTATATCAATATTTGCATAACAGCTCGATTACGAAATGTTTTTATCTCTGGATTTAAACTACAGATAAATAGTTGTTTGATCTTATTTTCATCATTTTTCTATAATGGACCATTATTAATGGTTTCCGAAAAAATATCTTAACTCCCGTAGTGTCACTGAATAAAAATGTTCTAGACTTTAAGTTAAATATAGAGAAAAAGTGTGGTCAAAGCCAAGCGTGGCTTCGAAAACACTACAGGAGTTAACACTTTGAATCAGATTATTAGAGAAACTGGATATCGGTTGAATGCTCTTGAAAATTATGACATCCGTAAACAGAAAAAATTCACGCTTCAAAAACTCAATATTTATACAAAATCGAATTATTCATATCTTAGTGTCAATATAAAAATGATTCTTATTTTAAAATTTAATTTTATCGTTTTTTGTCTTATGAGATTCGTCCACGAGAAAGCTTGTCAAATATATGCATATAAAATTTTTATCAGTTTAGCAAGAAATGTAGAATTGTCTGTTTTAAAAAATCATAACATGTTATAACACAAGCTTTATAAATGTTCCTAAAATCTTCAAAATTGAATCTGCAGATTCCAGGGTGGAAATCGACATATAAAATTTGCGTGTTTTCCTTTTCTTTTAAAATGAAGTCAAGATTTTCATTTCTGATGCAGGGCGAGTTTTTCCCATTGCATTATTTTATATGGCTTTTTTTATTTAATTATTCGGACCGCTCAAATTTGTTTTAAACCCATAATACCTTTTTTTGCAAGAAGTCTTCTAAATTTTTTATCGAGAAGATTAGTTGATTTTGAAAAACATTTAAGGTGCTACTTTTTTTTCCTGCCATATATATTGCCATTCCTGAAATAATTTCATTGTTGAAATAAAAACGATTACAGCCTTAATCACACTATTTATGTTTTTAATTTAAAGTCAAGTAAATATGATGTTTTGAAATTTTGATTCTTTTGTCTAACTAAGAGTCTACGGGTTTTAAACTTCTGGAATTCTTAAGGGGGTAGCGGTCGCAAAAATGTACTTTTTGTATCCAGCTTTACCAGAATACTAAACTACTTCGAAACTTTTGAGAATAGCCATTTGGTAGATCTATCCTTAATCTACAATAATAATCTATCAGAATAATTTTTGGTCGACCCTGGTGACACCATGCGCGAGTTGTAAGCTCCTAACCAAATTTTCAAATCTATCTTCTCCTAGAGCTTGCATACGATTTCACTTAAACTTGGTATGAACCAGCGAAACACTTATGGTTGTGATATGATGGTGGGATTTTTTAAATGTCCAACTAGTTTTTTCTAGAACTGCGAAAAACCGCCTAATTTCAAGATTTTTGCTATTCAAAATCTAACTTCTCCTAGGTTACATTTAGAATGCAGTATAAATTTGGGAAAAGATGAAGAAATATGTTTTGTTATTATGATGGTGCAGAATTTTTAAATATTCTGTGGAATTCTAGAAAATCGCATTTTAGTGAACCGGAAGTGAAAACTCGAAAATAAAGTCGTCGGATTTAGTCGAAAGTACCACCAATATTAAAGCTTGAGTTTCACTGATCAAAAAATCTGCTTACAGCTTCTTGATATTTTGAGTTTTTCTGGTCGAAAAGTGGTTCAATGTTTCCAAAAAAAAACTCAGAAAAATTCTGAAAAATGAAAATTTCGAACTTTTTTTTGGATTTTTTTTAATAAGTTTATGCTTCTGAGTGTTCCCTAGCAATTTCGTGCTATTTTTACACCCCAAAGTACCTAGAAGATTGCGACCGCTACCCCCTTAAACAGTTCTTAAGAAAGTTCAGATCATGAACTTCATAAAAATGGGAAATTTTTTACGATAGTAAAAAGAAGTTGTATTATAGAAAAAACGCACCAATGGATGTGAGCGACTTTTATGAACTGTGTTTAAACGCTTAATAACAATATTAAACCCTTGTGAGCACAGAGCACAATTGTGGCTCAAGAATACCTAAAATTATTCAAAAAGGGCAAAAACGGGATCGTAGAATCTTTTCTTTCAAACACATTATAAAGAATTTCGATTGGGTTCTCAAAAAATAATTGAAATTTTTTCGAATGTTTGGTTCCAGTTTTACGGAGTGTTGATTTATTCGGATTTTTGCCTATGTTTCACTTCCTGAAAAATTATTTCGGGACCAGACATAAAATACAAATGTGAAATAAGCGTTTTAAAAAGTGTTTTGTGCATGCACAACAGTTGAAATAAAAATTTATTGGTATCTAGGGGCAGATTTTTTCTTCGGAAGTGAAATTTCTTAATTTTCAACTTCAAGTATCCCATGAAAAATTTAATTATTATAAAAGTGAATTTAAGCAATCAAAAATTTTCAACAGTTGTACTTCATTACCATATTTACTTGGAAATAACAATAAAGGTTAATAATCTGCTTTAATAGAGAAAAAAAACATTTTTCATCAAAATCATGATTTTTTTGGAAATTTTTGACTTATTTATAAATTACTTTGATTTTATGAGATATAAATCAAAGCGGACAAAACTATGACGTAGGCCAGATACTTGTGCATCGTTTCCGACAGAAATGTAACTTGTGAAGACAGCTGTGACCGTGTAACACGTGATATGGTATACCTTGCTTTTCTCGCTATATTTTCTAGAACTAAAAATTAAAATTCTATAATATAAATGTCCGATGCAAATATTACTTTTAACTTCCTTATGCAGAAAAAATTGAAATTCCAACTGCCTTAAGCTTTCTGTAAACAACCATGTCAAAAGAGTGGAGCCACAATTGTGGCTCTGGTGCCTTGACGAAACTTTTTTTTATATGCTCACAAGGTTTAAAGTCACGCCCTAGCTGTTAACGACCTTGGTAAAAAATTATATAAAAGTTTTTATTATGAGTCGTAAATTACGACCTTTTGGGAAAGATACAGCAAAAAATATTCACATTTAAATTATGAAGAAAATTCGAATTCAAACACGTCTAGAGAATTTGAATCACGTATAAAAAGTCGCAGAAAAGTGTTTTGTACCGTACTGTTTCAAGAATAATTATATATTTTAACCGTTAACCTCAATATAAGTCGTAACTTTTTGACAAATTTTCAATATCTTCCTAGATCTCCAGATATCGTAATTATAGGCTTTCAAACATTATAAAGTATTCTTACTTGTAATTTAGAGGGTTGTATGATCTTGAGATACAAAAACGCAATTTCATAATTTTTTTTAGATCTGACATGAGCTTTTAGGTTTCAGGTTTATGGGATTCTGTTTAAAAACCTGAAGCTCTTTAAGGGCCTCGGTGCATTTTGACAGATACCGATATGGGCTCTTGATGAAAAACGTTTCAGTGGATTGATAATTTTTCCTAATATACAATCAAAGTGATGATCCAGGCAACTTTTTTAACTAGCGAATTTTTGCATTATGGCTTTTTAAAAAAAATTTGAGTTTGAATTTAACTTTCGAATTTGAGAGAATTATGAGAAATTTTCGATAAAAGTTCCAAACATAATGAAAATTCCTTATTTTCTGTTCAAAATTTTTGTTCAATATTTGTTTCCAATCAACGAAAAAAAATCTACAAAATGGCTACTTTCACTTTTTGACTAGGTGACCACATATTTTTATATGCTCTTTGAAAAACCAGATGACATGGTTCAGTGATTTTTAGTCAAAAATAATTAGAAATATTTTGAAAAATTTTCTCATCTATAGTTCAAAAATTTTCAAACTAATTTTTTTGAAATCCTTAGCTGAAAATATAAGGAATGGCTACTTTCACTATATTTAAATATGCTTTCGTTTTGTTTCTTCGCTCTTGTTTATACTCTGAATCATACTTTTTTGAATGAAAAAACGGTTTGCGCGAAATCTAGTTAGGCCCTCTTTAATCAAGAATTAAAAAATTGTATTACACCGAGACTTGCCCAATTGGTAAGCCTACCTGTCGACCGTTTTAAATTTATTTCATTAAAGTCGTGAAAAAAATTAAGTTTTTCGATTTACTGAAATTTCGGTTTTTTTCGACTTTTTTCAAAAATTTAAATTTTCGATTTTGACTTAAAAATCGTATTAATTAAAACTAAATTAATTTTCAACGATGAACAGGACCGTATTTTATGGTTCCTAATTAATAGAAAAAAATTTACTGTAATTTAGACACCTTCAATAGAAAACGCGCGTTTTTCGAGTGTTTTTTCAAAAGACGATTTATAAAATTAAAATAATCAATCTAAAGAAATTCAGATATTCCCCAGCTATCTTTTGAACTTACTTCGAAAAAATCAAGCACTGTTTTTATCCGGAAATAGTTTTTCACGTGACCTTTGAAAAATTCATATTTAGAGTTTGGGGTCTGAAATTTAAAAAAACGGCCTCGACGAAGTTTAATTTGTTCAGAGCTTCCTTTCAAATTTGGGAATTTTTGAAATCTAACCTCAGAGGAGATACGAATTTCCGATGGAAAATTCTCAAAAAAAAGATGGTCTTATCGCATAAATCTAGAAAAAATAAAGCACTTATCGCCGAATAACGCTTCACAGAAGTTTTGTTAATACTATATTATACAATGTTATGTTAAAGACTTAAGGTTTATTTCAAATATAACCTCAGAGGAAGATAGAATTTTGAACACATGTTTTTCACGCAAGAGAAGGCTGATTCTACAAACTGGCTTATCTGAATAATATCCTTGACGCCGTGTTTTCGCTAATATTTATCAGAGCGAAAATGGTCCAAATTAGGGACGGGATACCCTTATGGTTATTATAATGTATGCATCATTATGTCCTTTCTATATCAATATTTGCATAACAGCCGATTACGAAATGTTTTATCTCTTGATTATAAACTTACAGATAAATAGTTTTTGATCTTATTTTCATCATGTTTCTCATAATGCGTCTTCCCGAACAAAATCTTAAACTTCCCGTAGTGTCACAGAATTACAAAATGTTCTTAACGAACTTTAGTTTAAATATAGAGAATAAAGTGTGGTCAAAGCCAAGCTTGAGCTTCGAAAAACACTACAGGAGTTAACCGACTTTAGAATCAGATTATTAGAGAAACTGGATAT
Organism: Oikopleura vanhoeffeni; assembly: GCA_004367855.1. NCBI lineage: Eukaryota > Metazoa > Chordata > Appendicularia > Copelata > Oikopleuridae > Oikopleura > Oikopleura vanhoeffeni. Next base: position 219,154 of record SCLH01002320.1, read on the forward strand.
GCGTTAAATGCTCATTGAAAATTAATGACATCCGTAAACAGAAAAAATTCACGCTTCAAAACTCAATATTGTATACAAAATCGAATTATTCATATCTTAGTTTCACATATAAAAATGATTCTTAATTTTAAAAATTTTAATTTTTATCGTTTGTCTTATGAGATTCTGTCCCACGAGGAAGCTTGTCAATCATATTGCATATAAATTCTTTATCATGTTAGCAAGAAATGTAGATTGTCTGTTGTTCAAAAATCATAACATGGTTATAACCAGCAAGCTTTATACAATGGTCCTAAAATCTTCAAATTGAATCTGCCGATTCCAGGGTGGAAATCGAGCATATAAATTTGCGTGTGTTTCCTTTTCTTTTTAAAATGAAGTCAGATTTTCATTTCTGATGCAGGGCGAAGTTTTCCACATTGCATTCTTTTATATGGCTTTTTTTATTTAATTATTCGGACCGCTCAAGATTTGTTTGAAACCCAGTAATACCTTTTTTTTGCATAGAAGTCTTCTAAATTTTTATCGAGAAGATTAGTTGATTTTGAAAAACATTTAAGGTGTTACTTTTTTTTTCCTGCCATATTGCCATTCCTGAATATAATTTCATTGTTGAAATAAGAAACGCATTACAGCCTTAATCAACACTATTGTATGTTTTAAATTTAAAGTCAAGATAATATTCGATGTTTGAAATTCTGATTCTTTTGTCTAACTAAGGAGTCTACTGGGTTCTTAACTTCTGGAATTCTTAAGGCGCGGTAGCGTCGCAAAAAAATGTACTTTTGTACTCTCACATTTTACCAGAATACGTAAACTCCTTCAGAAACTTTTGAGATAGCCATTCTTGGTAGATCTATCCTTAATCTACCCATTATATAATCTATCAGAATAATTTTGGTCGCCCTGGTGACCACCATGCGGAGGTTCTAGAGCTCCTAACCAAATTTTCAAATTCTATCTTCTCCTAGAAGCATTGCATACGATTTCACTTAAACTTGGTTATGAACCACGGAAACACTTTATGGTTGTGATATGATGGTGGGATTTTTTAAATGTCACCAAACTAATTTTTTTCTAGACTGCGAAAAACCGCCCTATATTCAAGATTTTTGCTATTCAAATCTAACTCCCTAGGTTACATTTCAGAATGCAAGTTTAAATTTGGGAAAAGATGAAGAAATATGTTTTGTTATTATGGATGGTGCAGAATTTATTAAATATTCTGTGGAATTCTAGAAAATCGCATTTTTGTGACCGGAAGTGAAAACTCGAAATAAAAAAGTCGTCGGATTTAGTCGAAAGTACACCAATTAAAGCTTGAGTTTCACTGATCAAAAAATCTGCTTACAGCATTTTCTTGATAGTGTTGAGTTTTTCTGTCGTCAAAAAATTCTGAAAAATAAAAATTTCGAACTTTTTTTTGGATTTTTTTAATAAGTTTATGCTTTCTGAGTGTTTCCCTAGCAATTTCGTGCTATTTTTACACCCCAAAGTACCCTAGAAAGATTGCGACCGCTACCCCCTTAAACAGGTCTTAAGAAAGTTCAGATCATGAACTTCATAAAAAATGGGAAATTTTTTACGATAGTAAAAAGAAGTTGTATATAGAAAAAACGCACCAATGGATGTGAGCGACCTTTTATGAACTGTGTTTTAAACGTAATAACACATATTAAACCCTTGTGAGCACAGACCCACGATTGGCTCAGAGAACCTAAAATTATTCAAAAAGGGCCAAAAACGGGATCGTGAGAATCTTTTCTTTCAAACACATTATAAAGAATTTCGATTGGGTTCTCAAAAAAATAATTGAAATTTTTCGAATGTTTGTTCCAGTTTTACGGGTGTTGATTTATTCGGATTTTTTGCCTATGCTTCACTTCCTGAAAAATTATTTCGGGACCAGAACATAAAATACAAATGTGAAAAAGCCCAGTTTTAAGAAAGTGTTTTGTGCATGCACAACAGTGAAATAAAAATTTATTGGTATTCTAGGGGCAGATATTTTTCTTTCGGAAGTGAAATTTCTTAATTTTTCAACTTCCAAGTTCCCATGAAAAAATTTAATTATTATAAAGGTGAATTAAGCAATCAAAAATTTTCACAGTTGTACTTCATTACCATATTTACTTGGAAATAAAACAAAAGTTAATAATCTGTCTTTAATAGAGAAAAAAAACATTTTCATTCAAAAATCATGATTTTTTCATGGAAATTTTGACTTATTTATAAATTTACTTTTGATTTATGAGATTATAAATCAAAGCGGACAAACTATTGAGTAGGCCAGATACTGTGCATCGTTTTCCGACAGAAATGTAACTTGTGAAGACAGCTGTGACGGTGTAAACACGTGATATGGTATACCTTGCTTTTCTCGCTATATTTTCTAGAAACTAAAATTAAAATTCTATATATAAATGTCCGATGCAAATATTACTTTTAACTTCCTTATGCAGAAAAAATTGAAATTCCAACTGCCTTAAGCTTTCTGTAACAACATTCACAGTGGAGCCACAATTGTGGCTCTGGTCTGCCTTGACGAAACTTTTTTTTATATGCTCACAAGGTTTAACAGTCACGCCCTAGCTGTTAACGACCCTTGGTAAAAATTATATAAAAGTTTTTATTATGAGTCGTAATTACGACCTTTTGGGAAGATACAGACAAAAAATATTCACATTTAAATTATGAAGAAAATTCGAATTCAAACACGTCTAGAGAGAATTTGAATCACGTATAAAAAGTCGCAGAAAAGTGGTTTGTACCGTACTGTTTTCAAGATTATATATATTATTAACCGTTAACCTCAATATAGTCGTAACTTTTGACAAATTTCAATATCTTCCTAGATCTCCAGATATCGTAATTATAGGCTTTCAAACAATATATAAAGTATTCTTACTTGTATTTAGAGGGTTGTATGATCTTGAGAATACAAAACGCAATTTCATAATTTTTTTTAGATCTGACATGAGCTTTTAGGTTTCAGGTTTATGTGGATTCTGTTTAAAAACCTGAAAGCTCTTTAAGGGCCTCGGTGCATTTTGACAGATACCGATATGGGCTCTTGATGAAAAACGTTTCAGTGGATTGATATATTCTTTCCTAAATATCAATCAAAGTGATGATCCAGGCAACTTTTGTAACTAGCGAATTTTTGCATTATGGCTTTTTAAAAAAAATTTAGTTGAATTTAACTTTCGAATTTGAGAAATTATGGAAAGAAATTTTCGATAAAAGTTCCAAACATAATGAAAATTCCTTATTTTCTGTTCAAATTTTTGTTCAATATTGTTTCCAATCAACGAAAAAAAATCTACAAAATGGCTTACTTTCACTTTTGACTAGGTGACCACATATTTTATATGCTCTTTGAAAAACCAGATTACATGGTTCAGTGATTTTTAGTCAAAAATAATTAGAAATATTTTGAAAAATTTTCTCATCTATAGTTCAAAAAATTTTCAAACTAATTTTTTGAAATCCTTAGCTGTGAAAATATAAGGAATGGTACTTTCACTATAATTTAAATATGCTTTCGTTTTGTTTCTTCGCTCTTGTTTATACTCTGAATCATACTTTTTTGAATTGAAAAAACGGTTTGCGCTGAAATCTAGTTAGCCCTCTTTAATCAAGAATTAAAAAATTGTATTACACCGAGACTTGCCCAATTGGTAAGGCCAACCTGTCGACCGTTTTAAATTTATTTCATTTAAGTCGTGAAAAAAAATTATAGTTTTTCGATGTTACTGAAATTTCGTTTTTTTTTTCGACTTTTTTCAAAAATTTAATTTTCGATTTTGACTTAAAAATCGTATTAATTAAAACTAAATAAATTTTCAACTATGAACAGGACCGTATTTTATGGTTCCTAATTAATAGAAAAAATTTACTGTTAATAGACACCTTCAATAGAAAACGCGCGTTTTTGAGTGTTTTTCAAAAGGACACGATTATAAATTAAAATAATCAAATTCTAAAGAAATTCAGATATATACAAAAGTAAGCTGGAAAGTGGCAACTTGTGTATGAAAAAGTTTTTATCGCAAAATTTAAAAGTGCAAAAATTTTCCCGTCAAGACAAAAAAAATTGAAAAAGTAGAAATCTGTCAAAATGCACCGAGCGCCTTAAATCGATAACCTTTAAGCTTTAAATTAGAGTCTAAATCAACAAAAAAACTCGACAGAGACAATGTGTATAAAAGTATACAGTATAACATCATACAAAAAGTAATTAAAACTTCTACAACGGACTCTTTTTCATATTAAAGGTCCCTTTATGACCTTTTGATTAATCTAAGAGATGTGGGCTGAAGGGCGGCCTTCATGAGTGGCTAGAAAAGGTCCTTAAATTGGCTCCTCAACCCA
>SCLH01002320.1:232847-245550 GCA_004367855.1 Oikopleura vanhoeffeni
TAAAAGTCTACTTTCAATTAAAATAGTACCATAAACTAACCAGAAACTTCCAGACTTAACCAGATAAAACCGAAGATTTATATTATAGTATTTTGATTTTGGCACTGAAAACGATCGGAAAAAATGATACTTATTTGAAAAATTGAAATTTTCGATTTTTCGACGAATTACTATTTACTCTAAAAATTGTTAAATTATGACCACTAGAGGCGCTTTACCAATTTTTGAAGTTATCTTCCATACTAGATAAAAAGGCTAAGTAAAGGAGGTTGGACATGTCAATTTGCATGCACAAATAAAGTATCTTTGTTTGATAAATTTAACAAACAAAATATCAATTCTGGGTAAATCGGGACTGAGAAATCGATTGCAACTGCGTAATAAAAAATCGAAATTTCGACGTTAAAGTCTATTTCTGGAGTTCCATCCAAAAATCGCGTCTTACAAAAATATTAATAAAAACATGAAAAAATGTCAAAAATGAATTCTCATTGAAAACTTACCAAGAAAAATATGTTTCCAAACTAATATCTTCTTTATTGAAAGAAATAAGGCTTCGTAAAATTTGTTATGCAATTAACAATTAACGATTTATAAAGTAAAAATAATCAATCTGAAGAAATTCAGATTAAACAAAGTAAGCTGAAAAAAATTGAAAAAGTGCAAATCTGTCAAAATTCACCGAGGCCCTTAAGGTGAGGAAGACGATCGTGGTAGTCATTTTTCTAACTGTTAAATATTGAATCTCGACCAATCAAACGTGAGACATTTTTAGAAATTTTCTGAGATCTATAGCATTTTTTTAATTCCAGGATTGCTCCCAAATTTTCAGCCAAATCTAACATAAAAATAGGGCCTTGAGTAAGTCTTGTCTAAGTTGAACACCGTTCACCGCGGTATACCGTATGGCGCGCCATGGCGGTCCCTGATTTGACATATCATTTTCCTTGCCAAAGTCCATCTTAAAATGCTTGTTATCTCTATAGCGTGTGTTCGAATCCCACTGATGCTTGAGGGATTGCTTGAGTGATTAACACCGATCAACTTTGGCGGTCCCAATATCAAGCACTTTTGCCTATGATCATACTCAAGACAATCACACTATAAAGATAACAAGCATTTTTAAGATGGACTTAGGTTGGGAAAAGGATATTCCCGATGACACATTAGCCAAACAGGGCTTCAAGGATATCCCTTTACAAGGAAGGTAGATATTTTCTAGTTTGGTCTAGTACATTCGTACTACTTAACGTACATAATGTACTAGACCGAACTAGAAAATATCTACCTTCCTCGGGATATGCTTCAGATTAGCCAGTTTGTAAACTTTTAATCATTTATGCATTGTCACTTACAAATATTTTCAATTATTTATAGCAAGAACGTCGGAATGATGCTGTTGATCGATATAATAGAGGTGCATTGCAAATCCTTGTGGCTACATCCCTTGGAGCCAGAGGTTTAGATATCAAAGGAGTTGCTTTAGTGGTTAATTATGAATTGCCTCAAATGCTTTATACTCAAACTGGTCAAAATGAATGCTCGAATGAAGAACGATTAGCAACAATTCGTTCTCACTATATCTATCGGTAAATACTATAGTTTTTGAAAACTTTAAAAACTTTGTAGAAATCCGAAACGGATCTGATCCGATGGATAATCCGACAGTTTCCAAAAAATGAGATGGTTTACCTGTGCGTGATGAGTCAAATTATTTGAAAAACATCTACAAAAAAGAAGTGAAGATTTTTGTAACAATATCCTTTTCCCAACCTAAGTCCATCTTAAAAGACTTGCTATCTCTATAGCGCGTATTCGAATCCCACAAATGTTGTCTTAGTGATCGTCTTGAGTATGATTATAAGTAAGGGTGCTTGATATTAGGACCGCCAAAGTTGATCGGTGTGTAATCACTCAATCAATCACTAAGACAACATTAGTGGGATTCGAAATCGCGCTATGGAGATAACAAGCATTTTTAAGATAAGCTTAGCTTGGGAAAAGATATTTTCTGTTATTTGAAATTGAGTTTTACCGCAAAAAGAGGACATAATTTATAAAATATAATTCTGGGACGAAATAAAAACTGAATTGCTCCCGGAAAAAAATCAGATTTGACCGAAAATTCGGATTTTTACAAATTTTTATTTTCAGTATTTATGTTGTAGACTTTTAAGGCCGCGGCGCGCCCAGAAAAGGGACCTAGCCTGCAATTGTATCTGACAAATTTTTTTGTGTAAGCAAAAATAACCGCCGACGGGTGAACACTGACTTTTGAAATGAATCTTCTAAATTTTTTTTTAGATTGAATGAATCATTTTAATGATGTCCAAAATTTAACATAACCATAAAAAATATTTGTCTGTCACGATAATTGAATGATGAATGTCAGATGGACGATGTTCTGAACTTCAGATTATAAAATCCTATTTGACATTTGTTTTCAGAATTGGGCGTACTGGCAGAACTGGTCAAACCGGTCGTTTCCGCAGCGTTTCTTTCTTTCTGCCAGGACGAGATGATTTCTTTGCCCCTTGTTTCATGAGATATTTGATTGATTCAAATGCAATGATTCCAGAATTCTTTCAAAAACTCACCGAAGAGCAACACCAGAAAGAACTGGAACGAAAAAGAATGGCACAAAATGAGACCAGTAAAGTTATGGCGGAACGACTTAATAAATTATCTCTCAAACCTAAAAAACCTGTTAAATAAAGTTCGATCTTAAAATGCATTATAAGATTTATTGTTGAGGAGGTTGTAGGCTACAACTTGTAGCCGAAAACTTTTAGGATGTCCAGTTATCTATTGAATCAGGACAAATCACAGCATAACTTAAATTTTACTGAGTTTATGGAAGTCAGTTTACTTTGAACGTGAAGTGAAAAAAGTATAAAATAAATTGTAGATTTCTTGTCTCATTTCTACAATTGTGCCATTTTCAAGTTTGCAATTAAAAGTCAATTGTAGCTTTGAGCCACCCACGCTTTTATTGATGAAATGTAGCACAAAGATTTTAAAGAGTTCGCCTANTTAAGGGGGTAGGTGTCGCTTTTTGGTACCTTTCAATCACGCCTCAGAACAGTTCTAGGGCAGTTGTAAAAAATCTGAGGATACTCGTTTGTAGATCTAGCCTTCGTCTAACGATTACACATCTCAAAGTCAATCTTGGTACATCACACCACCTGGTGGTGAGTCTATTCTAGAGCACTAAACGGTTTTTTTAAAATCTATCTTCTTTTTCACCCCACATACAAAGCGTCTCAAAACCTACACAAAGTAGCGAATTTATGAGAGCAAAAAAGTGATGAGAAGGAATTTTTCGATTTTTGACTTTTTTTCTTCTAGAATCTCACTTGAACGCCGATTTTGCCAGTTTTTCGACTTCAAACTCTATCTTCTTTTTCATGAATGTTCAGAATGAAGCCATTTTTTCGACTAAGGTAGATAAATATAATGCGGTAAAAGTGATGAGAAGGAATTTTTGAATAAAATTCTAGAATTCCAGAAAATTGAATGAAAGTGAACCGGAAATGAAAAGTTCGAAAAAAAAGTTCGTCTGATCGGAACAAAAGTACCACCAAATTGAAGCTGAGATTTCACTGATCAAAAAGTTGGCTTACAGCTAATCAAAATGTTTAACCAATCAGCGTCAAATTCGATAATTAGGTTTAACATTTTGGCTTAAAAATAATTGAAATTTCTAGAATTCGATTAAGACATTTCCGATAATTTTAATGTCATGCATCGTTTTCGGTAAGTCATATTCACCAATAAAAAATGTTCATATCATAGTGGAATACCGGTTTTATGCGGGTTAAAGCAAAAAAATATTCGAATTTTGAAAATTCTAGATTTTGTTCTAGATTGTTTTGAAAAAAATAATTGCCACCATGCGATTCCTTGGGTCAACTTTAGTCATAACCGATATTAATGTATCATAAATTAATTCTATAAAGGGCTAAAAAAAAACCGACACCTACCCCCTTAATGCATATATTAATTTTGGGGGAAAGTTTCGTTTTGAGTTTTAAAATATAAATTTTAATTGAAATTGAGATGAGCGTTTTAAAAATTGAACTTTCAAGCAAAAGTTACATTCTCAAACAGTGAACTCAACAATATGTAATTACGATAAAAATAAGGCAATTTGCGTCAGTTGGAAAAAAATTTCAACTTACATATTTCTATTTCATCCTCAATTGACGTATTTCAGAGAGTCGTTTTGATTTTTCCCAGATTTATTTTTTATAATTTCGAGAAAATAATTTTGGGTTTAATACAACAAGGTGTAATGTCACAGGTTTTGATTGATAATGGAAATTGGGATCCTTCTGAAAGAATTGCTAATGCGTTGGAACCAGCGGTGGGTAACCAAAGTTTGAATAGTTCAAACTTGTCAGAAAAACAAGATTCTGGTATCGAAGGTAATTAATTTTGAAATCAAACTTGAAGAACAATATTAAATTAAAAAGACTAAAATTAGAAACCAAAAATCGTCTTAACCCTCTCAGTAATGAAAGCCACTTTTATTGCTCAACTTTGAGCGCTTATTACAGAAAAAATGAAAGTGCTAGCAACTTTATTGTTCTTTAGTCTCCGAGATTAAGAATAGACTTAAACTTTTATATTATTTAATTCACATTTTGACTTTATTAACTCTATAGAAAAGTGACATTTACAAATTGGCCTTCAACCTACACAATTCATTTGGGAGAAAATGAGAGAGGTCAGAACAAAAATTAATAATAGAAAAGATTAAAAATTAAATTCTCTAAAAAGTGACTACCTTAGAAATAACCTGCAGTTTTCTACAGGTGTTTTTCGAAAAAAAAACCTAACCTGGGCAATTCATCAAAATCACTTTAAATGAAATTAAAATTTACTCAGAGACGTCAAAACAAAAATTGAATATGCGGCAGATTCAGATTTTTTTTCTTAAAAGTGATTGATTCAGAAGCAACCTGCAGTTTCTGGTCTTTAATCTAAAGATGTTTTTTAAATGGCGCCATGAGTCACTCATGATGAGTGAAAGAGTAACTCTCTGAGAGTTAAACAAGGGGGGCAATATCGCCAAAAGTTTTTTTTGTAAATAAAAATCGGCGATTATGTGCATTTCGGTGATATCGGCACTTTCGGCGACATGGGTACAGAAATAAATTCTTTGTTCAAAAATGACAAACGAGTAAGCCTTTAAATGACAGCTTAAGGCAGTTGGAATTTCAATTTTTTCTGCGTAAGAAAGTTGAAACGTAATATTTTTGCATCCGACATTTTATATTCTAGAATTTTAAATTTTAGTTCTAGAAAATACAGTGAGAAAAGCAAGGTATACCATATCACGTGATACACGGTCACAGTTGTCTTCACAAATAACATTTCTGTCGGAAACGATACACGAGTATCTGGCCTACGTCATAGTTTTGTCCACTTTCATTTATATCTCATAAATCAAAAGTAATTTATAAATAAGTCAAAAATTTTGCGGAAAAAATCATGATTTTTGATGAAAAATGTTTATTTTTCTCTATAAAACTAGATTATTACACTTTTTTTCTATTATGTTCAACTTAATATGGTAATGAAGTACAACTGTTGACAATTTTTGATTGCTTAAATTCACTTTTATAATAATTAAATTTTTTCATGGGATACTTGAAGTTGAAAATTTTGAAATTTCACTTCCGAAAAAAAATATCTGCCCCTATATACCAATGAATTTTTATTTCAACTGTTATGCATGCAAAAAACATTTTCCTAAAAACTGGCTAATCTCACATTTGTATTTTATGTCTAGTTCCGAAATAATTCTTCAGGAAGTGAAACATAGGCGAAAAATCCTAATAAATCAACTCCCCGTAATACAGGAACCAAACATTCGAAAAAATTTCAATTATTTTTTTCGAACCGAATCAAAATTATTTATAATGTGTTTCAAAGAAAAGATTCTGCGATCCCGTTTTTGTCTTTTTTGAATGATTTTAGGTATGCTTGAGCCACCATTGTGGCTCTGTGCTCACAAGGGTTAATTTAAAGGAATTTAACATCATGATAAAAATAAACTAAACAACGAAAATGTGCAGAATTCTGAATTTCACCGACCGCAAATTTGATTATCAAATACAAGTTTTGAAAAGTACAGTGTAGATTTGGAAAATTGTATCTTGAAATGTGACGTCAGTTATGACGCACTCAAATTAATTGGCAGGAATAGAGCTAAAATCGTGAAATTACGTAGGTTTTTTGTGGCCATATAAACTTTTAATTTAAAAAATTAGAGAAAACTGCATTTGCTTTTACATAAATGTTTCTCTACAGGAATGATTTTAATGTATATTTTTATTTTAAGACAAAGAAAGTGCTAATGCTAGCCCAAAAGATAGTCCAAATGCGTGCAAATTCAAGCTTAAAATTGTTGATGAAACTGATAAACAAAAGCGATCAGCTTATAGGTAAAATTTGGCTTTAATTTAACAAATATTACTATTTCGAAGTTTGACTTTATAGAAAAATGGTATTATTTTTATTTATGAATCATGATTAGGGTGTCCGCCGGGAATTTTCCGAGGTTTTAACAGCCTGTAGGAGTTACAAAATTTCGGTGAAGTTGGAATATTTTGACCAATTTTTTTGCACTTCTCGAGTTGTTTTCTAGCATTTGCCGAAGTTTTGAAATAATTTAGTGAGCGGTTTAGGAGTTACCAATTGGGGTCACTATAGGTCATTTCGGGGTCACTTTAGGTTATTTTGAGTCGAGTTGGAACATTTTGACTAATTTTTTTGATCTTTTTAGATTATTTTGAGTTGACCCTCAAATTTTCTGCCCACTAGTTCCAGAGTTAGTTTTTGAGGCCATTCCCGGAATCAACCCTACATATGTCTCTTTTACTTTGCATTTTCAAATTCAAACCTCAAATCAACTATACAAAAAGTGGATACCGGAAGTTATCACTTCTGGAAAATGTCATCAACATTTTTTGAAATTTCGTCGAAATTATTTTCGAGTTTTTTGCCCATAAAATTTACCCATAGGTGTATTTTTATTAATAAAATTAAATATTTAAATTCACTTCCGGTCAAACCAGAAGTCATGAGTCATCGAAAATACCACCAAATTTTTTTTGACAAAATGTCACCCTCAAATATACCCTCTTGTATTATATAATTAATTAAACACAATTTTCACTCGACTTCCGGTCAAACCGGAAATCATGGGTCATCGAAAATACCGCCAAATTGTTTTTGACAAAATTTCACCCTCAAATATACCCCCTTGTATTATATAATTAATCAANCACAACTTTTACTCGACTTCCCGTCAAACCGGAAGTCATGAGTCATCGAAAATACCGGCAAATTTTTTTAAATTCAAATTTTATTGAAAATATTAACACAATGAGGCGTGCCATAAATGTAATTATAAAATACAGTAAAACTTCTGAAGAGCGTTTATATTTATGATTATGCAAAAAAGGATAGGGATAGAAAAGGGATAAAAAGGGGGATGGGGATAAAAAGGGATAGGGATAGAACAAGGGGTATGAACGGGATAAAAAGGGGGATGGGGATAAAAGGGGGATGAGACTTTCCATCCCTATCCCTCTATGGCTCTGAATTTTCCATCCCTACCCCCCTTGGTTTATCCTTTCTTTTCCTATTCCTTTTGGAAGCCTGAACGCACAGGTATTAGCTTTGATTTGAACAAACCATTCCTTACAATATAAAATGGGTTTCAATACGAAATTAAACGTTATATCTATCACGGTACTTGCTGGGGCTTTTATACCACTTTCTCAGCCAACATTGTTATTTAATTCGGCTTTTGAAAACGACTCATCCGATTGAGTTCTTCGATAGCTCGAAATAAGCACAAATACTTAGAAAATAAATTAAAAAAGGATGGTCCGAATAAGACTATTATATCCAATTGTTTAGCAAAAAATGTTAACTAAACAATTTCAGTAATCTCTGAAGAAAATCAACAAATTGTCCGATTCGGACCAATTATTTTCATTTAATTATTCAGTAGATATTTGTGCTCAGTTTGAGCATGACGGGTGAGTCGTTTTCAAAAGCCAAATTATATAGAAATTTGGGCTAAAAAAGTGGCATAAAAGCCCAAGCAAGTACCGTAATAGATATGTGAACTTATTCTGACCTCTTCCTGGTATTCGTACTTCAGTTTATCCTCTATGAAAACTGGAGAATTGGGATATTTCGGCAGTTTAGCTTTATTCATTTTAATAATTGTCTGACTATCGTGCAATTATCAATTTAGAAAGAATCCATAAAAAATAACGATTTGGTGTGAACTAATATATGACAGAAAATAAATTCATGACTGGAAACGTATTTATCTATGAAAAAATAATTCAAAAGAAAAAAGTTATATTTTATTTTTACTATTTACTATTAACAAGATAGTTTCAAATAGAGAGGGATAAGGAGAAGGAAATGCACCATAATCTCTTACCCGCGAATTAAAGCACAATATTGTATTGATATGGAAAATAACATATGGTCTCGACTTTTTTCTGAATTATTTCATCTTCAACTGTCTAAAGAGGAGTATACCTTATAGTGTTTTAGATAATACAACTTGTATCTAAACAACGGTCTCAACTTGCACCCAGGCTCTGAAAATTTCATTCAACTTTTTAGACAGTTGAAGATAAAATAATTCAGAAAAAAGTTGAGACCGTTGTCTAGGTTCACTTTATTAAGAGCGAGCCCACCAAGGCAAAGTATAAGCTTAAAATCCGTTATTATTATACAATGCTAATCTGGAAGACCATATTTCGCGAGAGTTTTTGATAGCACCTGACTTTCTATTTGGCTCGCTAATGCCGCTAATTGGCTGACTCGCCTACGCTTTTTTGTTCAGAATTAATGGTCTTCAAGATTAGGTTTGCAGTGTGAATTACTTAAAGTATTTTAAGGTTATTATAATGTATGCCTCATTATGTCCTTTTTATATCAATATTTGCATAACAGCTCGATTACGAAATGTTTTTTCTCAGGATTTAAAATACAGATAAATAGTGGTTTAATCTTTTTTTTATTATTGTTCTATAATGGCTTCCAAAAAAATATCTGAACACTCTGGATCAGATTATTAGAGAAACTGGATCAATCGGTTTAATGCTCTATAAAAATTAGACATCCGTAAACAGAAAAATTCACCCTTCGAAAACTCAATATTTATACAAAATCGAGTTAATCATATCTCCATGTCAATATAATAATGATTCAAATTTTAAATTTAATTTAACTTTTTTTCGTTTCATGAGATTTGTCCACAAGAAAGTTTATCAAATATCTATGGATATAAAAACTTCAGCAGTTCCGCGAGATACTTCGTTTTGCTTATTTTAAACGTTCAATGAACGTCGTTCATAGCTCAAATTTATATTTTGGACAAAAAATTCTGAAAAAAGTTCAAAATGAAAACTGAATATATCCAAGGGCGGAAATCGGTATTTGAAATTGGTTCGTCAATGTGCGAGTTTTCCCCTTGCCTTCTAAATGGAGCCAAAACAGTGAAAATTTTCATCTCTGGTACAGGGCGAGTTTTTCGCATGACGTGATTTTGTATATTTTTTATTAGGGGCCTTTCAAATTTGACTATTTAACCACTGATACCTTTTTGACTTAGATCTTTAAAATTTGTATCGAGAAGATTAGTTCAGTTGTAACACATCTTTTATTTCCTGCGATACAAATGTAATGCCTTTCCTGAAATAATATTATTTTTGAAATAAGAATGATTTCAGGCTGATATTTTCAGCCCTAATGGCACTTTTTATTTCAAAATCAATTTTTTTCAATTTATAGTAGGGTGTCACCCACGGAGGCCAAAACAGAGGCTGAAAAAAGTTATGAAAATACGAGAAATACATTATAAAAAATTTTTTGCAAGAAGTTTGAAAATAATATTTTTGAAAATTTTTATAGTAAAGAAAATATGATCTTTTGAAAGTTTTGCTATTTTTGACCAACTGAGAGTCTACGAGTTTCAAACTTCTGAGAGTCTGAAAGAGTCTTAAGAAAGTTCATATTATGAACTTCATAAAAAATCGGTGTATTTTTTTTATAATAAAATAACGGTTTATTATTATCGACAAAACGCACCGATGGATATGCGCGACCTTTAATGAACTTTCTTAACTGTGTTTTCACTGTGATTTAACGCTGGATAACAATATTTGGCGTCACGTGACTCACGTCCTAGCTGTTTACGACCTTTATAGAAAATTATGTAAAAGTTGCTATTACGTTTTGGAAAAGATACAGCGAAAAGTGTACATAATCTGAATTTATGAGGGGCCTAGAGAATTTGAATCACGAATTAAAAGTCTCAAAAACTGGTTTTAATCTAAATGATGAAATAGCAATTAGATGGTACCACCAGACTGGTAGTAGCAGAACCGTATACGTCCAAAACTTATTTCTTAATTTTTACCGTTAACCTCAACATAAGTCAAAACTTTTTGACACCTTTTTCAATACTTTCCCGGATCGAAAAGTATCATCATTTTAGGACTTTTTTAAATAAAGAACCCTGAATAAAGAAGGTTGTACGATCTGGAAACAAAAAAAATATTTCAATTTTTTTTAATCTAACATGGCAGACGTATTTTTGAAACATCATTCGAATCCTGAGATTCTTGCAAACTCAGTTAAAATTATCACATTGATACCTTATGGATCTTCATTCTGCGTGCAGCCGAATTGCTGAATTCAAATCATGCTACAGGAGATCATGCTGTAGGAGATCAGTCATTTTTCTTAATTTCGAGATTGGGCGCCCCAAGCTCGATTTGATATAAAAGTTGTATTATTATAAAAAAAAATACAATTTTGCCTTTGTCAAGCTCGTAAAATATTTTTGAAAACATTTTTGAAATCTCCACGCTCGGTTCAGTCATAGTTCAAATGTTTAGTCGTAATTTTTAGTCAAAATTTTTTGATCATAATTCAAATTTTTCATCAAAATCACAACTTAAATTAGTTTTGAGTATTTTCATAAATAAGTTATACTGTATAACTTATACAGTCTATTTTTCAATTACGAATCGTAATTTACAATCCCCAAGTCAAAAATATTGTTATTTTTGGGATCACTTATTTTAGTACAGTATAGGGTGTTACAGGTTATTGGCCATTTGAGTTATGTGATAATTATGAATAAACGGGAAAGTACATTTTCTGAAATAATTTTAAGAGACCGAACGCAAAATAGTGTTTTTTAGATTTAAAAGTGTTTTTTAAGGTTGAAATATTTAGTTTTGAAATTTGGTATGACAAAATAAATGAACTCCATCCCTTAATTGACCCAGAATCTGGGTCACAGATATCTGATCGTTTAAATATTTCACGGTGGTCGACAATTACCTATTATACCCTAGTAAAGTAGTATTTTATATTCAGTGCAATGAATGAAAGTGATCGAGTTTATGTCGGTTATGCTAATGGAAAAAGAGGATGTGAATGGAACGAAGAAACCAGTCACACAAAATCTTTCCGAGATTTCAATTTACATCCACAATTACTTGAAAATCTGATGAATTTGGGAGAACTGAAATTGGGAAATTATATTTCGCCTACGCCAATTCAAGAATATGCACTTAAACCAGCCTTGGCCAGAGAAGACATTAATTGTATTAGTGCAACAGGTCAGTTATTAAATTTTAAACAATAATACATAAACGTTGTTCTGGTACTATTTTTAATATGATTCTTTTATAAAAGATGATGTTCCTACTAGAAATTTTTGATTCAGTTCAGTGTCATTCTTCGATTTCTCGGAATGAGGCGAGTAGCTCACGTATTTAATGCCCGAAAACAGAAGAATATTTTCTGAGTCGTTTTTTACACCCGTACCGTGATCGAAATATTTTAATTGATGATTTTAAAGTCAGTGAAATTATGGAGGGGGGCCCCTCCGAGGGGGGCAAATATATATATATGGAGACAAAAATATTTTTTTTTCTTCAAAAAATGAAAAACGCGCAGGCGTTCTAAATGACGTCATGTGTCGAACAAATTTTTGATTTTATAAGATGTTTCACAATAGGTTCGAACTTCGAATGATGTGAATCACCCAAATGCGTAGAATTAGGTACTCCGTCGCAATCAAATAAAAGTTGAAAAGAGTAAATATGATGCCCACAAAGTAATTTATAATAGAAATCTCAAAAAATTCGGCGTTAATTAATGCGCATTTTCGGCGATATTTGCAGATTCGGTGATATTGGCACAGGAAGTATTTTAGCTAAAAATCGTGAAAATCGTTTTTTCGGCGATATTGGGCCGGCGATATCGGCCTCCTCTGTAGTAATCTTCAACCGCGTAATTAGAATGTATATATACTGTTTAATTTTTTTGTAGGTTCTGGAAAGACTCTCTGCTATGCATTACCCATATTGGATAATCTATGGAAATCAAATGTAAAAAAATCGGAAACGATCCTGAAGTTGGAAATGGAAGAAAGATTTCACAAATATCGTGTGGCTAAAGAAGTTGTTGGACTAGCCCCAGAAGCGATTATAATGGTCCCCACGAGAGAATTAACCATTCAAGTCAGGGGTCAGCAATAATCTCAGATATTTTTAAGTGGACAGATTTTCAAAGTATTTATCATCATATTTTTGTCAGAAAGACATTTTCCAAAAATAATCCTTGGCTTACATTTATTTCATGT
>SCLH01002321.1:0-27674 GCA_004367855.1 Oikopleura vanhoeffeni
AATTTGCCTGTCCTTATAGCCAAACACGACAGTATTTGGATATTTAGAATAAAAAGTCTCAAGAGAAAAATATAATTTGACAAAAATTTTTTGTTTGGTTTCATCACTGTAGTTTGTACTATAGTGAGGGTGCGCAGCGGTAAAACTACCGAGAAAACTGTAGTTGATAAAAATTGGCCACACGGGGATATTGACCAAGAAAAAAAAATCCGGGCAGAAAATTTTATTTTTGCCCGATTAGTGGTCAGAAAATGAGTTTTTAGGGCCGTAGTCAAAAAATAAAAGATACATTTTGAATAGCAAATTTCAAAAGAAACCATTTTATAGGAGGCTCTGATTAAATAGTTGCTTGAATAATGGCTTTGAATCAATTTCGGGATTTTAATCCCTCAAAAACCGCAAAATAATTGGAAATTCAAGAGTGTTGAGTCATTTATTTGATCTACAAAATGGTTGGTCCGAAAAAACTTTTTAGCTACGGTAGCTGATTTATGCAAAACATTTTCACCAGGAAGGTGTTTAAAAATTCAAAACTGTTTCAAAGAATAATTTCAAGCTAAAACCGTTTTGCGTTTCTGAGCACTTTCCTAGTGAAATAAAAAAAATTATGTCGGGCCTACCTTAGGTCGCTTTTTTTAGGTAGTCCACCCTAAGGGGTATCTGTTTTGAGAGAACTAGACTAAATAGCGACAAACGGTTTTTTGCATTTGAATTTAAACCGAATTTGTAGTGGTAGAAATTTTTTTTCCGGTGATTACCGGTTTACCGGTAATTCGCAAAAAACGTTTTTTCGGTCATTTTGAGCAATTTCGATGACTGATTTCCGGTCACGTGATCAACCTAGGAAGCCAAAAAAATTTTCTACCGTATATTTTTTCCAAGGTTTCACATGCCAAAAATTATTTGTCGCAATCTTGTCTAGTTCTCCCAGTCGAAATCACAAGTGGGCTACCTAAAAAAAAGCGACCTTACCTTATCCACAATTAGTTTTTACTGAAAAATGTATTTATATTTTATCACGAAACAAAAATAATATCATTTTTTTTATTTTCAGATAATTAATGCAAATGCAAGGACAGCAACAACAATGGGCACCACCTCCGCCACAAGGACCTCCAAATTGTCCTCCTGGATTAGAATATTTACTTCATGTCGATCAATTATTAGTTAAACAGCAAGTTGAATTACTAGAAGCTTTCACTGGATTTGAAACTGCTAATAAATATAAGGTTAGCTTAAAAAAATAAAAATTCCTCATCACTGATGAGTCATCAGCGACAAAATAAGAGTTCATGCTTTTAGAACAGTTATGGTCAGTTTCTCGAGAAGTAGAGATAATACTTCAGTATGGATAGTTACTCAGCGCCATAACTGTGACGTCAGAAAAGATAGAGACCAATCAAATCACAAGATCGACAACTTATTTTAGGAATCGTGTGATTTGATTGGCCACTATATTTTCTGACGTCACAGTTATGACGATGAGTAACTATCCATACCGAAGTATAATATTCGATATATTATAAAGGTTGAATTTTATTTTTTGTCGGTGTTTCACGCATCACTCAATTTATAGTGGAATTTATAACTATAATTACACTTTGAAACACAGACAAAAAATAAAATTCAACCTGTATTATTTACGTATAATATATTCATTAGATTTTCTTACCAAATGCCTTCAATTTTCTTGCTTTTATTGCTCAAATATTTTAAAAAGTACTAATTAGTGTACTAATTATGTAACTTTAATAAAAATAGCTCAAATATAACTTTTCACAAATAGTTATGGGGTTTACAGAAAATGTTTTTTCATTTCCGCTTTAAGGTAATTTTAACCTTAAACCTGGTAATTTCCGAAATTTTATCTGTTTTAAGGACGATTCTTGATGTTCTTTAATTAAAAATTCAGGTTCTTAACAGTATGGGACAGCAAGTATTTTTCGCTGCTGAAAAAAACGATTGTTGCACTCGTCAATGTTGTGGGCCACTACGATCGTTCGAAATGGCAGTTACCGATAATATGGGGCAAGAAGTCGCCCGCTTTGTTCGCCCCTTCAAGTGTACTTGCCGGTGTTTTACCTGTTACTGTCCGTGTCAGTTACAGGAGATTGAAATTATGGCTGGTGGGCAAACTATCGGATCTATTAAACAGAAATTTGACGCTTGCAACCCAATTTTTGCAATTTGTGACGCTGAGGGGACACAAGTTTTGGAAGTTAAGGGGCCAGTGTGTGCCATTTCCTGCTGTGGAGATATCAACTTTGAGGTTTGTGAAGGTTAAAACAAAATGTTCAAAATTACCCAGCAAAATTCGGTAGTTTTATGTTTTCTTTCATTGGTAAAATATTTTTTTTGCATAAAACTGCCAATAAAAAAATTGAATTGTTTTGGCGTCTTTTTTCAGCTCAATGTAAAAGGTAGTGTCAGTTGCAGCGGATGTTTTCGGAGATGGTTCATCCGTTTTCAGAAATTTAAATTGCATATGACAGCCAAAGAGTTCTTACGTGCAAATGAGTGTATATTATATAAACTTTATATAGAATATTTTTTTCCAAACGAAGTGCAAAAAATTTTTTCAGTTTTTCATTAAAAATATGCTAAAAAAGTATTGAAGATTTCAGTGTAATCTTCGTTTAAAAATATCTTTTACAAAAAGGAAAAAATTAATATTTTTAAACACGGAATTGACTGAATTCTTCAATAGATTCTGGAAATTTATTTTTTTCAACATATTTTTCTGGCCACTTTCTATAACCCTAGATCAATTAGATGTCAAATTTTAAAAATAATACGAAAAATGTATTACAGTCCATGCGCCCTAACTGGAACACCACAAATTTGATTTTTGTGCCCAAATATATATGTAACATATAATATGTTGAATTATGGTTTTGACCAACTGAAAAATGCCTTTCAAACTGTTTCAAATTGAGCAGAAATTCAAATTTGCGGTGTTCCAGTTAGGGCGCATGGACTGTAGCTAAATTTGCCGGGCATTACTTTCCCACAAACGGTACTTTAAACAAAATCGGCAAAAAATCCGAAAATTTATTTTTAATTTTTGAATTCTGTCCACTTTTATAACCCTAGATTAATGGGCCAGTCTGTCTATTTCATGCTGTGGGGAATCAAATTTGTGAGGGTCATTTGTTTGATGAACTATTGAAAAAACTTTTAGATCATGCTGATTATAGCCCAGTAGGGTGTTGTTAATATTAAGCTTCTCTGTTATTAATTGAAGCGCAAATATATTGCTTAGGTAGCTTTTTTTTAACTTGGCCCACCCTACTCAGTCATTTTTCTCGATGACCATACGAAATATCAACAAACGTTTTTTTTGCTATGTTTAGCCAAGTAAATTTGTGACATGTAAAATGTTTTGTTTTTCTCGTGGTCAACCGGTTTACCGGTAATTGATGTTCGAAAACCGGAAGTCCATATGTTCGAATGGTAATTTATTAACTTTAACGTGCAAGGAACAACATTTTACATACATTTATTTATGACAAAATTTTTTTTTTCGAAAATATTCCTTATTTGCCTCGGAAAAACCGGTGATTTCAAAAGTTGATTACCGGCTAACCGGTTGAAGGAGAAAAAAATAAAAAGTTCTACATATCCCAAATTTACTTGGCTACACATAGCAAAAAAACGTTTGTTGATATCTCGTATAGTCATCGAGAAAAATGACTGAGTAGGGTGGGCCCAGTTAAAAAAAAAAGTTACCTTCGTTTTTTTAGGTTGGCCACTTATGATTTAGACTGGGAGAACTAGGGTCGCTTTTATCGGTTGCGCACCACAGGCTTCACATGCAGAAAACCATTTATCGCTATATTGTCTAGTCGAAATCACAATTGTACTACCTAAAAAAACGACCTGAACCAAATTATTCATATTAAAAAAATTATTTTTAAATTACATAAAAAATGGATAAAAATTTACCAAATGAAGAAAAAACCAAATTTTTTATTTCATAATTTTCTACGCTAAAGTTTTCTTTGCGCACCTCAGTTGTGTTAAACTTTGTTTTGTGCTCTTCAGAGTTAAAATCTTAGAACAATTTTTTAAGGTGAATACAAATGATGGCCAAGAAGTTGGAAAAGTTACAAAACAATGGAGTGGTATCGCCCGTGAAGCATTTACTGATGCCGATAATTTTGGAATTAATTTTCCCATGGATCTTGATGTCAGAATCAAGGTCGTTTTGCTCGCCTCCGTATTCCTCATCGTAAGTTTTAATCAAATGTATTTTGATGAAAAAAACTTAGAATTAAAGAAATGATATATATACATGTATATATAAATTTTGACCCCAAGAACAATTTCCTGAGAGTTTTTAGAGCCAATAAAATCAGCCATCAAGGCCTTATGGATCACGAGATATCGATGTTCTGTCGTATGTTTCTATACGTACTGCGTATATATAGACATATTTGCCCATTTTTGATAAAGAGGTGCTTATATATGGACAAAACGACCCACTTTAAAATGTATGAATAAAAATTTGAAACTAGTGAAAGGTTATTTTCACTAGTAATTTTTAAAGTTTTTTCAAAAACCATAATAATCGATCGGGCGAGAGCTATTTCATCTGAAACTGAGGGCCGCTGTTGACTGATTACAACCAAACTTTTTTGAAAGGTGCGCCTAAGTCGTGTGATAATTCGGCTTTGTAGCTCTCTGGCGCTATTTTTCTATTTATAAAAGCATTTTTAATGGAAATTTTTTTATATGTACAAAACGACAAAAATTCGCCCGTCCTTATAGACACATTTGACAGTATAAAGTTTTAACTGCTTATATCCTTTAAGTCATAAGGGGGTGATATTTCATCAGTAAAAAATAATTTTTATATATTTCAAATTTCCGTGAAATTGTCTTTCATATTACAAAGTTTGACCCCTAAAAATATTACCCAAAAAATTTAATTGTCATTGGTGTTTTTTTAGAGCAACTCAAAGCGCGGTAGCAATCGGTATTGTTGCTGATTACGGGTTAACTGGTCACTGAATCAGTAAGAGACAAAGTGCAATGCGGGTGGCAACTCATTGACTCTGAGATAATTGAAATTTCTTAAATCGATTGAACTGTTTTCGAGATCATTAAAACCGATTGCTCTTAAAAACCCCAACCCTTTAAAAACCATAATAATTAATTTTATTTTGAAGGATTTTATGTTTTTTGAAAAATCAAGAAACGATGAAGAGGGTTTTTGTGGGTGGCTCTACCCGACCAAATTTTGCACCCATTGCCTCGGAAACGTCTTTTTGCTCACAACATTGATAATCATCATTTGCGCATTTTTGTATAACTGGAGTGGAAACTATGACGACGTTCTCAGGGGAGAGATTTCTCCTCACTTTTAATTGGTATAATGCGGTGGCCAGTTCGGTTGCTAAATGTAATAAAAGCTACAGTAATATAGGGGGAAATCTTACTGTATTTATTACTGAGGTGATTAATTATTTAGGTCCTATGATTAAAGATGTGTCTTTTGCCGCAACCGTGATAAAGACCTTTTTTTTGTTTTTGCAGTTGGATCTGACAAAGATTGAAATTTGCCGCTCGTAGCCTTATTTTTTAAATTAAAATTATTTTCGGATTTCCAAAAAATCTCGCGAATTCCAACATAAGACTAAAAAATCGATTTCGTGAGAAGGACTCTAAATAATTATTTAGTCATAAGCATGATACTTTAAAAATTATATCAGGTCAGGTATGCGTAGGATGCGCAGCCGACAAACTTCTAACTTTTGAAATATAGGTATCACTACGAGCGGCTAGTTTCAAGCGTTTTCGAATCCGTATTGCAAAACTAAAAAATGGGGTTAATTTACGCGTTTCCGCACAAAATTAACGATCTAAAATTGTAATACCTAAATGATTAATCACCCGAAAATTATATTTGAAATATATTAATAAAAAATCGAATTTTTTTTAAATATTTTAGGACTTTATGTTTTTTGAGCATAAGGCACACAAGCACAGACGCTAATGTCACGTGGACTTGCTCAAACAGAAATACATCGTAAATATTTTTTATATTATTTTCATATTATTCATTTTGTATATTAATTAAAATACATAAAAAATACCAAAAATTTATTCAATCGACGTTTCGCTTTTATTAATGTTGCCTTTTTAATTACTCACTTAGATTTCGACTGAGAGATCTAGAGAAGATAGTGAAAAACAGTTGTTTGCATATAAAACCTTGGGAAAAAATAAACAAGGAAAAACCCGTTTGTCGCTATCTAGTCTGGTTCTCTCAGACAGATAAGTTAGCTCATTGCAAGATTACTTTAGCATTTTCAGGATATCAAATATATTTCTATAAATATTTTTCATATTATTCATTGTTTACAATAATTACGAATTATTCATAAATCATCAGTGCGATACAATAGTTAGAAATAAAAGAGACTAAAAATACTATTTTCAAAATATTTCAGGACTTTATATTTTTTGAAGAGAATGAAAAATAAGGTGACGAGGATTAACTCAACCAGAAATATATAACAAATACTGTATAAATTGAGTTTTTTTGACTGAAATCAATTGTAAGGAAAATCTCACAACCGCCATATCGATGACGATCCCTTAGTCCGAAAACAATTTCGGAATCGGGGATCGTAATCGATATTATACGAAAAAGCTAAAACATGTGAGTTTATCTTGAATTGACCGGTAAACATTTAAAATGTCGTTTTTTTGGCATTTTTTTAAATTTGACACTCTAAAAGTTTTCAGAAAAAAATTAAAATACTGTTATGTGACCCTTTTAGAAGTGTCATATGACACCAATTTTATTTTCCAAAATTTTAGCTTGAAAAACTACCCAGGAAGGTATTACTTCAGATTCTCTGACTTAAAAGATGACCAAATTGTTATTTAACTCCTCGGGGGTGTCAAATTACAAAAAAATTTCTCACAAAAAGTTGCACTAGATCGACATTTTAAATTTTCATCGGTAGATTTCCGGTACTACCAGACGTCCAGTAAAAAAAAATTGTTGAGTTTTTTCTTGGCTGTTGGATGCAGAAATCCGTTTGGTAGTATCTTGCCCGGTTAAAAATGACATGGGGGCAAAAATTTGGGTGACCTCAAAAAAACAGCTAACTGTGTGAGCTGGTTTTTTTTACAATAAAATCTTAGTATTCTTTTGAGAGTATTCAAGGCAAAGATTTTCTGTCCGTTTAAAATTTATGTTTTTAAATTTAAAGAAATATTTTAGGACTTAATGTTTTTTGAAAACAAAGGCTAAGGTGACGCGTCATGACGAGGACTTAGTAACCAGAATTACACAATTACTTATTATTAATTTCAATCACAAAAGTCAACATCCATATCGATTATGATCCCCGGGTTCAAAATAATATGAAAAAAGTTTTTTTTGAACCTTGTGATCGTAATCGATATAATCAACATAATTCGACCGAAAACTAACCCGGGCTATTAACTGCAAATTAACTAGAAATATTTCCATTAAACGGTGAATTTCTCAATTTAATATCAAAATTGATTCAAATGAGAAAAAAAATGTAAAATTTATTAAATTTATTTTTAGGACTTCATGTTTTTTGAACAAACGAAAAACAACGACAATTAAATCAACAACAAAAGAACAATATCAGAGCGTCCTTATAAGCAGAAAATCACTGTAATGAATGTCGCTTCTCTCTTGTATTTTCATTCCTTCCTCAAAGCCTTTTGTTAACTGTAATAAAGTTTGAGTAAATATTTTTCATCCTGACCTAATTTTGACCGNAGTCTTTTTCCACCATTTTTTATTTTGGCTTTTTTAGAAGCTTGGGTGTATCAACATGTTTCACATCTTCAAACAATAAGTAATCTGGAAATGCATGTAATGTAAAAAATTCGAAAATTTCAGATTTATTGCAATTCCAGAACCGCATTTTTGGTTTTTCGACCTCAAATATCGAAAATATAGAATCGGCTTCTGTAGCACAAAATCTTACTTTTGATCCCAATTTGAAGATATTTCAAGATTTTTTTTTCTGAAATTTTGAAAAATTCACTTCACTTAAATAAATTTTGCACGGATTAAAGGACATATTTTCCAAGTTTTGAGAAAAGTTTGAAGAAAATTTATTTATAAGTCAAAAAATAACATGTTTTTATAAAATAATTTGGTCAAAAACACAGTAACTTGGAATTCTAGAACACCTGGTCTCCCGTATTCCCTAAAAATCAGGTCTTTATGATCAACCATCTTCTAGAAAATGCCATTTTTTCAATGCGGGAAAAAAGAAACCCGACCATCTGGAGATTCGCAGGAAAGTTAAATCTCCTGAGTTTACCTGTATAATATTTGGTACTTGAAATCGAAAATCGGGCTCTGTTAAATTAAAAAGTTGTATAATCAACTAACAAATATCGCCAGTTCCTCTCCCAGCCTACATGCGAAAATGTGATATCTGATTGAAAACGGAACATACTTTTCGGCTTCAAGTTTGAAAGGTAGCTGTTTTTGTAAAGAAAACAAACCCAAAACATCATTTCTCAAACCAAAATTCCGGGCAGAATTTTTTTATTGTTTTTTCCAGTCAGTCGGTTAACCGGTAATTGTCTATATCCATTACGATGCCCGGGTCCATTAATAAAAATTGCTTGTGTTATTTTTAAAACAAAAATGTTTTATTTGAACTCGGGTACCGTAATCGATATCAACCGGTTGACTGAAAAAACGCAAAAATTCTCTAGTTAAAATTTTGGTCAAGTACACAGTCTAAACGACCGTTTGATGATTTCTGGTATGGGCTTCGAGAAATTAACTTTTGGTGTTTGTGTTCTTAAAAAACATCTACCTGACAATTTTGCATAGAAACAGAATAGCAAAGCTTCAAGCTCTTAGACTAAAAGTCATTTTAATTCAAAACTTCTGCTAATCTGTTTTATGCTAACCCCCTACTCGCGCAAAATTCAGTACAAATTATACCACTGTAAAAATATTTCACGATTACTGAATTGTTATGCTCATTTATAGCTTTTCATACGCCACTTAGTCAATTAAAGCAACGACCAAAATCAGATAAACGGTTTCTACGAATGATCAATTGGTTCATTTTTTCCGACGGGCTGTATCTTTTGAACACGTGATAGAAACATTTTTTTGCTGCAATACCATTTTTATTAACAATTTGGTTAGTATGAATGTCCAATTTCGCCTCAACTATTATGGTGCTACTTTTGCGACAATAACACATTAAAGTTTCGTTGTTTTATAGGAGTGAGTTGTAGATTAAATGCTGTATGAAAAATATATAAAATTGAGAGCAAAGGCTAATTTTCTAAGTGACCTTTCAAATTTTTTATAATTTCTATTAATTTAAATTTGACGTAAATTCATATTAATCGTTAAAAAATCGTCATTAACATGATCAACTCAACCTCACATATCTATAATATCATTCAGTTTTTCAAACTAATTATATTTTATTTCAACAAATCCAATTTGATACAGTGGTCTTTGTCTGTGAGGACTTTGTATATTTTGATTTATATTTTTGACTCTTTAGCGTCATTTTTAATCAGGACAAAAGCCACAGTAAATATAATTTAGGGAGGTATTGTCCGCAAAAAAGTTGAGTGAAAATTTGATATCATATTAAACTGGCCCCCTAAAAATGATTGGTGGTGGTCTCGCGGTCATCCAATAATAGGTTCTCTCGCTAAAGGTCGTCAAAGTGGGTATTTAAACAAAGTGATACAGTTTATTATCGATTTTAGATATTTTATATCAAACTTGACTTTAAAACGATTATCTTTAATTTAAAACCACCACCAAAAGATTCGCCGTGTTGAATTTGCTGA
Source organism: Oikopleura vanhoeffeni (assembly GCA_004367855.1). NCBI lineage: Eukaryota > Metazoa > Chordata > Appendicularia > Copelata > Oikopleuridae > Oikopleura > Oikopleura vanhoeffeni. Next base: position 9,838 of record SCLH01002321.1, read on the forward strand.
TGTCGGTATTATAAACCATAGGTAATTAATGTTCATACAAGGCGCTAAAGAGTAAAGTGTCATTTTGCTCTCTTACGCATCGTGTAGACATACATCGGCTATGATTTATAATACCACCACCAGTAATTTAACTACGGCAAATCATTTGGTGATGGTTTCAAAGCAGTTTGAGATGTATAAAAAATTCTTAAGAGGATATCTACTGATATAAAAATGTTAAATCAGAAATGAACTGTAAGATACTTGTTTTGATCAAAATCACCCACACTTACCACTTTGACGACCTCTAGCAGGAGAACCTATAATCGGATGACCGCGAGACCACCACCAATCATTTTTTGTGGCCAGTTTATAATTAAATCAAATTCTCATCCAACTTTTTATGCGGAAAATTCAACGGTTCTGTTTAAAAAATCGTAATTTTTTCATAATAAGTAGAAAAAATGGCTTTTTCTTGAAAACTTTGTTATGGTCAAAGGACCCACAAAAACGTAATTGTTCGTTGTAAGCCCCGAAAATCAACGTCACTACTGTATTTGTGTCGAAGACTCAATACAGTCATATATATGCATCTCCATTTATGTTAACAGTTTAGTTACCTTATACAGTGGAGTCCGTCTAACTGGACGCACCCTATCAATATTGAAAGTACTGTCCAGCGAAAAGTACTTTAATTTATGATAAAAAGACGCCTTAGGTCCGTTTTTTTAGATCCGCGTAAACGGAGTTTGAGATAAGTCAAGATCGGCACATACATTTCATTTTTGACATTTTTTTTGAATTCCTTGATTTTTTAGACCCTACCCTGTAAGTTTCATGAAAAAACGTTAAGCGGTTTTCGAGAAACCGATAATTTCCGGTGAAAAACCGGTAAAATACCGGAAATCGAAAAAAGCGGCTCTGCTAGGCAACGCACAGTAAAAAGTTATTGCATCACCCAAAATATCAGGGAGATCGTATGTGCCGATCTTGACTTATCTCAAACTCCGTTTACGCGGATCTAAAAAAAACGGACCATAGTACGATACGTATGTAACATATGTTTCATATCAAGGCATATTTTTGTGGTACAGTCTACAGTCTGTAGTACTTTTCGCTGGACTGTACTTTTAATATTGATAGGGTGCGTCCTGTTAGACGGACTTCACTGTACATTTAAGCATCAATTCATCGAAATCCGGCCTTATAAAGGTTTAACCTTAGTGAAAAAATCCTCATTTTTAATTCTGTTTTAAAATCTGTCCGAAATAAATCAAAATTTTAGTCTTAAATTTAACACTGTTCTTTTAATAACACGAAAATCAATAAACTGTGAGACTCGACAAAATGAGTTATTTCAAAAAAAATTATTTTTCGCTGAAAATAAAAATTATGTTTATCTAATTTGGCGTATTATTCTGCCAATCATAAATTCAAAGCCTTGCATTTAGGGTGGCCAATATTTTTTTTCAATTTGCAACACATCAACCTTGCGTAAAAATGGCTTTTTATGTGAGACCACGTATAGGAGGTCTTTGAGCCTTTAATAATTTCTCATGGAGTCGTTGTCGCTAATCCATTAAATTTCAGGTTTCTAAAAAACGATTAGCGGTCTTTTTATTCTCATACCTCGCTGGGAAAGTGTTTTTTTATAAATTTGAAAATTAAGTTTACCGATATTTTTCAAACTATTCCTGGTCAAATTTGTAACTTAAAAGTTCTGGGAGAAGATTCCGCAATCAAAGGCCTCTAAAAAATAAGCTAAAAAATAGTTTTTGATTATTCTAAAGTCGAATAAAAATATTTTTGATGGTTGTTTCTAATTGGTCAAGCCATCTACAATCAACTCAGGGCGCAGCGACGTTTGTCGCAAAATATTACAGTAAAGTGTCTTTAGTAGGACGCGTCCTGATTATTTTAAAAGTACTCTCCTGTGAAAAGTACATTACTGTTCTCTAAAAATACGACATGGAACGATACGTATGTAACATATCGCAGGACAGTATTTTTAAAATTCTTAGGACGCGTCCTACTAAATACACACTACTGTAGTCATCTTTTTCTATGATGTTGATGTGACAGCCAATCAGAGCCCCTCATTATGTCCACGCTTGTAGCGGTGCCCCCTGAGTTGATTGTATGACTTTCGAAATATATTAAAAATTGGACAAAAAACCTCGGTTTTACCTTTGAGTGATCACCCCCTTAATTATCAACTTTAGTCATAATGTCAAGGGTTCAAAAATATGATCCACCTAGTTACCATTTTTTATTGGCGTTAATTACCTAAATGACAATTTTCATTTCGCAAGTAAAAAAAAACATACTGTATATAGGGCTCATAAAATTACGACACCCACCCCCTTTAAGCCAAAAATTTTAATTTGTATGACATGTCAGAAAGTTCTACAAATTTACTAAATTGAAGAACTTTTAAATGCAAATTTTAAAGACTTTTTGTCCATTTTTTGAAAATTCTTTCGCTGCCCTACTTGCGATTTTTCTTATATTTGCAGTAAAATATAAATTATTATCTTTCCTTCAAAAATCATCATTCTATTAAAATATACTGATATATTTGCAGTTTACTCAAAAACAAGCTGTTTTCACGTATTTCATGCTAAGATAAATTTTTTATGGGCACACCCATCTAGAGACGAAACAGAGGGGTGTGCCCATTAAAAAAAGTTACCTAATCTTTATAAATACTTTGCCCAATTTTTGTATTTGTTTTTCTGATTAATAATTAACTTTGCCCAACTAAGCGTTTTTAATGTTGAGTCGAAGTAGTCAATTCGCGAACGTTTTGAGAATCACATCCAGAAGCAAAATGACAGCACAAAAAACCGCCGAAGATTTCTTAAAGTTTGTAAATGCTGCACCATCGCCATATCATGCTGTCGATGAGACAAGAAAAATTTTATTGGCAGCCAATTACAAAGAGCTTTCAGAGGTCAGTTTATTATTTTTCTTATGATCGAAATACCGCATTTTTTACGATTTATTATCGATAAAAATAAGACAATCTAATTTTTATGATAGTGATTTTTAGGCCGTATTAAAACAATGTTGTCGGGCTTAAAACATGCCAAAAAGTGCCTTGAGGAATTTGGAAAAATTATTTTTAACTATAAGACCCATGCATTTTGATAAAAAATATTAGAATGGAAAAACTGCCCTGTTTTCTAATATATTTCAGGCAAAAAATAATATTATGTTAAATTTGCTACAAGTGATAGAAAAAATGGTCATTTCGAGTGATAAATCTCGATCAACACCGGTTAAACACCAAAAAATATTTTTTTTAGCTTATTCTATTTTAGTAGGTAGCAAAATTTTACTTTGGTTTTTTCGGTTTGCTGATAAATCAAAAGTTTAAATTTTCCTCGCGCATCCTAACTTTTTTAAATACACTTTTCGGGGAAATTTTAACGCTTATTCTCACTCTAAAAGACGAGCAAATTTTTTTTTTCACCGTCAATATTTTTTTGAAATTCAAATTCATATAAATAATTATAGTTCCAAAATGTTTTCCAGCTAAAGGTACCACCGCTTTTTATTCAAGTTAAAATTTTCAGACTACAAAATGGGATGTAAAACCCGGAGACAAATTTTTCGTCACTCGAAATCAATCTATGATCACTGCTTTTGCCGTAGGTGGAAAATACAAAGCTGGAAACGGTTTCACGATAGTCGGCGCCCACACAGATTCTCCTTGTCTACGAGTCAAAAAAAATTCTGAAAAATCTGACAACGGTTCAATCAAAGTCGGCGCAGAATGGTACGGTGGCGGAATCTGGAACACATGGTTTGACCGGGACCTTAAATTGGCTGGTCGGGCACTTGTTCGTGCTAAAGATGGAAAAGTAAACCATCAATTGGTTCATATTAACCGACCGGTTCTTCGAATTCCAAATTTGTGCATTCATCTTAACCGAGGGGTAAATGATGGGTTTGCACCGAATAAAGAAACGGAAATGGTCCCGATTTTGGCACAACAAGCCACTTACGAGTTAAATAAACCAGCCGTTGCAAAAGATAATAAACGAGGAGCCGGTACCAGCATTAAGGAAAGGAAATTAACTAAATTGGCGTTTTTGTTTTTCTCTTGATAAAAACCTTTTTGCTGCACCTTTTTTATCAAACTTTTTTTTTAATCAAAAACTTTTGAGCTCACGTTTTTAAAAACCTTCAAAAACACGTAAAAATGTATTACTTGTCGTGTTTGTATATAAGGAAAAAATGGTCGATATTGGGCAAAACCTACGTAATTTAATCGGCCAAATTTTTTAGATACCATAATAATGTAGTGGGTATTAATAAATTGATTTCTATGTTTTCTGAGTATTTAATCTCTATCCGGAGTACTTGAAAATTTAAACTTTTTATACGATTAATTTATTTTTTTCAAAGAGTAATTATTTCTACTTCATCTTGAATTGGTGCAAAAATATAAACCATTTTTAATAAGTGCCCCTAAACGTGGTTATCTATGATATAATTTAAAGGTAACTAAAGCATTCTTCTATTAACTTTATCAGGAGATTTTGTCGACTCTAATTTTTTTTTATTGAATTCAAAGGAAAGTTTTTTCGATTTTTTTATTAATTTCCTCACAGGGCAAACATCATCCACTTTTCATTCAACTTTTAGAAGAAGAGATCGGAACTTCTGCCGAAAACATACTCGATCTCGAACTCTGTTTTGCCGATCATCAACCCGCGCAATTTGGCGGAATTTATAACGAATATATTTTTTCGCCAAGATTAGATAATTTAGTTTGCTGTTATGCAGCAATTCAAGGATTAATCGACGCAGATTCAAACTTGGAAAATGATTCGCTTTGTAGAGTCGTCACTTTATTTGATAATGAAGAAGTTGGAAGTGGATCGGCACAGGAAAGGATTTTGAATCATTAAAATTGAAAATTAATATTATTTCAGAAAATTATCAATTTTATCGTAAATTTTGTTATTTGATTCAGATATGCAAAATATTTTCAAACTTTTTTAGAGTTTATTTTATTTGATATTATCGGTTATAATTTATAAATAATATTTTTATCAGGTTATTATTTTTGAAATTCAATCTAGTACAATTCCCTGAATTCTAAAATATTAAAATCAAAACATTTTGAAATTGCCATTTTTTGGTATTTCAAAAACCATAATAATTGGAGGCGTGTTATAAATTAATAATAAAGTTTCTGCAATTTTTCTTAAAATTATGCCTTTTTGAGCTTTCATAAATATATGCTTCAGGCTTAAAAACTTGTATCAGTGAGAGAATTTGTAGAAATGAGAAGTGTACCACTAAGATAGCGAGGACTGCCCTAAGAGACATTTTTTATTGTTTTTTTGTGGTTCACTCGTTCTGAAATAAAACTCATGAAAATTTTTCTTTGCGTTTGCTCGAATTTTGAATTGTTTTTGCATAATAATTCACCAAAAAATGAAAAAAAGGCTAATTTTTGTCCGCTTCAGATATTACAACATGCATTGTTAGAAATTTTAGTTATAAAAAATGTTATTGTTGTTGACATCCTGTTAGTCTTAACTAACCTAGCACTATGTTTGAATGAATTCGATCTAAAATCCACGATAAGGGTGCTTGTAGTTCTCTCCTTGAATATTATTTGCGTCGAATGTGTGCAGACCCTACAAACTCGACAGCTTTTGAAGAATGTGTTTCGAAATCATATATTGTTTCAGCCGATATGGTTCATGCGATTCATCCAAATTATCCAGAAAAACACGAAAGTAATCATCGCCCACTTTTGGATCATGGCGTGACCATTAAAACAAACTCGAATCAGGTAAATTTGAATATTAGAAGAAATTGTAATATGACACCTCTAAGGGGGTAGATAGTAATTCGCTGAAATTCTCTGAGGGGTCAAATTCTATTTTAAATATTTGTAAACTGCGGAGAGATAAATTTAAAGGCAAGACTAGTTTTGTCATATGACACCACTTAAAGGGTCAAATAACAGCTTTTCTTTATTTTCATAAATTTTCAAAGGGTGTCAAATTACAGCAAATTGCTTCAGGTAACTTTTTTTTTAACTCAACCCACCCTACTCAGTCATTTTTCTCGAAGACTATACTAGATATTAATAAACGTTTTTTTGCTATGTGTAGCCAAGTAAATTTGTGGCGACCAAAACTTTTTGTTTTTCTCTCCTTCAACCAGTTGACCGGTAATCAGCCTTGGAAATAACCGGTTTTTCTGAGGCAAATAAGGAGAATTTTCGAAAAATATTTCTTTTTAAATAAATTTATTGATTCAAAATGTTGTTCTTTGCACGTTTATGTTAGTCAATTACCACCTATCAACCGATAATTATCAATAATACACACATTTCGATTAAAAGAAACAAAAAATGAGCTGACTGAGATTCGAACCTATGGACTTCCGGTTTAGAACATATTTTACCGGTGAACTTGGCTACTCATACCAAAAACCGTTTTTTGATATCTGCTATGGTCTTCGAGATAAATGACTCAGTAGGGTGGGTGGAGTTAAAAAAAGATACCTCAGAGTATTTCTGACAAAATTACAGAATTTCTTACAAATGTTTTCTGAGCTTTGTTCTTATAGCGCGGTACAATTACAAATTTCTCTGATTTCAATTAAATTTTTTAAATCTAAGAACTTCTAGATTATATTCTTAAATTTTTTATCGAAATGAGAAATAATGCTCCGATGAAATAGTAAAAAAAATTCAAAAAAGAAATAAGTTATTTCAAATAACTCATTTTTAGAAAAAATTTCAGGATTTTTCAATATGCGAGATCAGGCAAATTTCATTATTTTAAATTTAAACTTGTTTACAATTCATCATACTGTGGTAAGAACAATATGGCACCAAAAGCTTAAGGACAATATGGCAAAATCTCAGCTGTCCTTATAGACGCAAACCACAGTTATTAAAAAAAAAATGGTCTGTAGCAATGTAGATACTTCCAAACGACCGACGGTATACCAAGAATCAGCACATACGATATTTTTGAAATTATAGGATAAAGATCTACAAATTAAAATTAAATTTTCAGCGATATGCAACAACTGCTGTTACCGCTGCTTTATTCCACCAAGTTGCTGATGCTGCAGAAATAACAATTCAGGTAAAATTTCCACAAAAACATTTTTAGGATACGCAGCGTGTAAATTTCTTACTTTTGAACTGAACCGATATTAGCGAAAAACAGAAAAAAACATTTTTAAATAACCGGTTGCTGGGAAAGTGAGAAAAAGTAATTTAAGTCAATACGTTTTTCGTGTTCTCCTACAAATTTGCCATCTAATTCAGTTGAAAAATGAAACTTGGGAATTTTTTTTTAGAAAAAATTTCAAGATTTTTTTCCTTGGAAATGAAGTTGAAAAATCAGTTAAAATTTTTTCGACAGTTTTTCAAATTATTTTTTTTGCCAAAATTTTTATTTTAGAAATGTAGCAAATATTTTTATGCCAACTGTCCTAGTTCTGGAAAATATAAAAAATAAGTTTTACATGCTAAAAACAGAAGTTAGTGCTCAAAATGGGGTTTAAAAATTCATTTTCTAACCACCAGATGACCAAAAATATTTTTTTACTCGGAATCGTTTTTTCGGGGTCAATTACCCCCGTGAGACTGATGAATTTTTATCAACTTCTGCAGTTTTGTCTGTAGTTATACCGCTGCGCACCCTCAACATATTTGGATTTTTTATAAAAAATATTTTTAGGATGTTATGGTTCGAAACGATTCAACTTGTGGAAGTACAATTGGCCCAATTTCCGCCCAAGGTCTCGGTATGAGAACAATCGATCTCGGTGTGCCACAACTCAGTATGCATTCTTGTCGAGAAATGATGGGAACTGGTTCAATTGCAGAATTACAAAAAGTCTGTTCAGTATTTTTCGAAAAATTCGCGGAAATCGATGCAAATTTCCATGTCGATGGATAAATTTTATGGTGCAGGTATATTTAGCATGCAGAACTTTTTTATGCAATGATAGACTGAAAAAATATTTCCATGCTAAAGATACTACGGCCAAATTTTATTGTCTGAATAAATTACATTATTACACTGAAGAAACATTCAAAAAAGTTCATTTGTATTTAAGGGTTGGCAATAAAACGTCAGCAAAAAAACATGATTTCAATTTTTCAGCTAAAAATGTAAAACGCTCAGAAATTTTTTTGTTCACATATTTCTGAAGTCACTCTGTAGCGAAGAATTAAAGTAATTCATCAAATTTTGTCATTTAATTTCATCATTTGCGTCGTTTTACTGCCATCTGTTATTTATTTTTACGACCGAATTATATCTTGTTTCAATTTTTACAAAAATCCACGTTTTTGTAAAAAAATTAATCGGTTGCTAATGAGAAAGCATTCAAAAAAGGAATTTTGAATTTAAATGCTTGCAGAAAAAAAAATTTCAATTTTTTGGTGCACATGTATTAATTTTAAGTGATTTTTTTAGTTCGCAGTTTCTCGCATATGATATGCGGCATATCTAATATAGCGTTTGTTGTGAAATTACATCTACATGTAATAAGATGAAAAATTTATGTTGTACCTTGTTACAAATGGCTTGCTTTAATACACGCTTTAATACGTATAAGAAAATTTTAAAATCTCCAATATTAAGAAAAATTTCGTAAAAAGGCAAGAGGCAATTTTGCGAAATTATTTTTTCAATATTTGATATGAAAATTTAAAATAATGTGTATTTGATATCGCAAACTAAATTTAAAACAGCAAATGAATTTTTTCATGTCATTGCAGAAAACTGGCGATAATTTTTGACAAAAAAAAATAATTTTTTCACTAAGAAATTGAATATATTTATTTTCTGACATTTACTGCGACGGCTTTTCACATTAATACAATATGTGACTACTGGTCACTGACCAGCGTTCAGTTGTGACCGATTGTAGGAGAACTAGATTTCAGAAACCAAAAATTATTTTTGAAGTTAACCAAGAAAGGTTCATATTACTTTTTGGGCTCATATTACAAAATTTGACCCTGAATATATTAGCCGAAAATGTTTAGTGTTTTCGTGCTGAAATGTACTCCCTAGAGCCTACAGTTCTCGAAATATCGAAGTGTTAAGATTGACCCGGTAATTACCGGTTAACCGGTGGTTCGAGTTTGAGCCCTGGACCTTCTTGGTTGCCTTCAAAAATAATTTTTGGTTTCTGATATCTGGTTCTCCTGCAATCGCTACCAAACTGGACGCTGGTCGCATATTGCACAAAAGTGAAAATAATATTTTATCTGATTTAAATAATTTCAAAATTCATATTTTTGGATCAAAATTCTTATTCACACTGATGAAAAACCATTCAAAAAAGTTCATTTGTATTGTAGTTAGCATGAATTACATGTATGGGTTACCATGGGTACACTATTGATTTACAAATTATTTCATGTTTTTCTTCTCACCGATATTTGAAGCAAGAAATATGGAAAAAGTGAGAGTTTAAAAAATTGCTACAAATTAAAATTTTCTGATTTTTAATGTGGTTTAAATTTGTAAAATATCGTGGAGAAATAAACATGAAATTCATTCACTATTTTTATTCATTTCGAATTTATCATTTAAATAAATTTTACTTCAAGTTTAAAAATATTTACTGATAGCATCATATTGTATGACTAAGGACGCTCCTTTCTTGTTACTAGATATTATTTATATCCGGTTTCCTAATTATACGAGTTTTCGGTATATTAAAGTTTACAATTGTGCAGATAGCTCGGCAAATACGATATTGTTCAAATTTAGGGTCACCATACAGGTTGAGTTTTAATTTATATAAAGTTTTGAGCGGACGAAAAAAGAGAAGGCAATTATCTCTCCCTCGCTTTTTTTGATTAGTCCCTAGTCCAGCAAACGCCGTAAGAAATTGGAAACTCAACCGGTACAACTTTCGAAGCACCATAATACTGCATACCCGCTTGTTTTATTTCCGTTTTTACCAAAAATTAATGGTTTCTCGAAAACAGCACATTTTTTGTATTTATACCAGATCTGGTCCAAAGAAATCGGTAGAGCGGGTTTTTGCGAAATTGATTATTTTAGCAAATGTCCGATATGAAACCATACATCAAACAAGTTGGCTTTGCAGTGTCATGTTGTTTTGAAAGTTGTATGCTGGCTCAAAATTTAAAATAAAATCGTATGTGCCGAAAATATAAATAAGCTGGAGCTGATTTTGAGCATTTAAATTGGGGATTTTTAATGTCCGGTTTCAAAACCCGAAGTTGAAAAAAATACGAATGTCTCGTCGAAAACTACCGAAGATTGCAGTTTCTAGAAAGTCTTTCACGTTTCCAGGGGAAATACCGAAAATTTCTTTTTTTAGAACACCCCAACAGTTTTGTCGCTGGCATTTGAGAACGGAACAAGATATTCGCAAACGGATTTCTGCATCCAACTGCTTATTAAAAACTCCAAGACCAAATTTTTTTGATTATTTATCGGATGTCCGGTTATACCGGAAATTGACCGGTAAAGGTTTAAAAAGACGATTCTGAAAACACCACACATCCTTCGACGCTATTTTTTTGCCAGTTAGTACAACTTTTTGTCAGACATTTTTTGACAAATTTAATTTTGTCATATGACACCGCTAAAAGGGTCAAATTACAGCTTTTTGTATCTTTGAATAAAAGGGACCTACGAAGCTGGAAATATGCTTACGTGGGTAGTTTTTCAAGAGAAAATGTTTGGCAATAACATTTTTGTCATATTACCGCGAACTGCGCTAACTCCTTTCTTCAAGAAAAAAATCAAAAATTATAAAAAAAAAGTATGCACTTGCCAGTATTCGAACAACACAGCATCAGAGGCTAGAGCATTAACCATTCCACCAAGGGGGAGTTATCAACTGGTGGGATTTCCTCATATATATCACAATTGGCTCTATTTCACCGGCCAAAAAATTGACTTCGAAGAATCTGCGGTGTTCTCAGAATCGGCCTTTACCGGTCAATTTCCGGTATAACCGGACATCCGGTAAAAAATCAAAAAAATTTGGTCTTGGAGTTTTTTATTAGCTGTTGGATGCAGAAATCCGTTCGCGAATATCTTGTTCCGTTCTCAAATGGCAGCGACAAAACTGTTGGGGTGTTCTAAAAAAAAGTTAACTTATTTAATCCTTATTTAAACGTTATTTAATCCTACTTTCCTTTTTGATTTTATTGAATCCTCTGACTCTTATTTTTTAGAATGAAACTGTTTCCACTAGCATTAATAGCGATCGCTCAGTCCCTTTATTTCGAAATATCTGAAAAGGACAAAAAATGTTTCATCGAAGAATTACCTGATGATACTCAAATGATTGGAAAATACCTCGTCCAGATTTTTGATAAGGCAGATAAAGTAAGTACTGTGGTTTTTGGCCAAGCGGACACAAGTCTATGCGGGCAAAACCTACGCATTTTTTCTAAAAATCCGGTTTGAAGTGAGTCTAACCAGACAAAATGGGATTTTTTCCAAAAATTTAAACAACAATTGTATTTATAATTATTTATATTTATAAAAAACTTCGAATTTAACTTCTTTGGCAGTATTTCTTTTTTTTATGAGATTGACCAGCTCTCTAGTACTCTCTAGGGGTGATTTAGACCCGAATAGCCTATTCGAAATAGGTCTAAGCGGACAAAACGGGATTTTGAAAAATGTCCGCTTGGCCAAAAACCATGTGGTAGTAATAGTAAGTAGTGGTACTGTAGTAATTGTTTTAGACACTCGTAAAATTTTAAATTAAAAAAAGCTTTTTATATATATAAAATTTTTTATAAAGCTTGAAAAACCGATTGACGGTGGTTTAGTTAGATTTTGAAATTTATTTTTCGAAAACCCTATTTAAAATTTTATGCAACGAGCGAGTCAAAATATATTAATTTAACTTTATTTTTCGTTTTCTTGGAAAAATTACTAAAACTTGAATATCTTTATTATCAAAAATAAAATCCTTATTCTAAGGCGCTGATTTATACACATCTTGTACAATTTTATCAATATTTTCAGCCAAATTTTTTAGCAGACACTACCTCTCGATTACCCTTATTATCTCTTCAAAAAAAAAATTTAGGAATGGAAAGAATCTGCCCCAGGATTTGGTATGCATGTAGAAGTCTTGGACCCCAGACAAAAAGCNGTTTTATCAAGAGCTTACGGATCTCAAGGAAGAGTAAGTTATAATTTATGAGAAATCTAGCCCCTTTGAGCCTAAAAATAAAAATATATATTTAGTTCACTTTTACCTCCCATCTCCCTGGAGAACACAAAATTTGTTTGATGGCTAATTCAACCAACTGGTCTTGGTCCGGCGGTAAACTCCGTGTACATTTGGACTTACAGGTAAATTATCGCTATAATATATTTAAACGAAACAGAAATCAAAACTGACCAGTAAAAATACCAATTTTAATATCCTCATAGGGATTTGCAGACTTCTAAAAATTTTAAAATTAGCAGTTTTTACTTTCTTATCAGAATAAAATTTTTGACAACGTATTTTTCTTTAAAATGCCAAAATGTTTTCCAAATAAAATATTCAAAAACTTTTGAAATGAAAAAATGTGTGGGTTGAAATATTTAGTTTGATAAAAAGTCAAATAGCCAGATTTTTTTCAAATGAAAATAGTGCGTTAAAAATTTTAATTCAGTGAATTTTAAACTTCTTCCAGAAATTATTCTTCAAGTCATAAAAAAATTTTAAAAATTATTTTATCAACGTTTCGACTTTGAAAAGATCAGTTCAGAAAATAAGAGATTCAGTAAAAGACGTTTTTAAAAACGGATTCTTGTGAAGTGCGAAAATATTATCGTGCGAGCACAATAGATTGAAATAAATCTCTCAAAAATCTGTGTCATAAACGGCGTTTTTAGTTCTCAAGCCTTTTAGGGATCACTTCACAATCTTTAAAATGACAGAATAAAGTCGAAACGTTGATAAAATATTTTTAATGAATTTTTAAGAGCGAACTAAAATAAACCTTTTTCTAGATCGGAGAAGATCGAGAAGGATACAAGGAAATTGCTGACCGAGAAAAATTGACAGAATTGCAGCTTCGAACTCGTCAGCTCCTTGATCAAGTTAATCAAATTCAAAAAGAACAAAATTTTCAACGATTTAGAGAAGAAAGATTTCGACAAACTTCAGAAGCGACTAATGCTAAAGTTTTCTGGTGGGCTACTGTTCAGGTAAAATAACGTTTCTAGATATCGCCTATGCTTTTCCCGTAATCGTAATGGGTAGGGGTGGTTTCTTAAAAGAAAACCTAGAGGTATTTTTTTTAGGTGCAACAGATTTGAAATCTCGGAAAATTTTCAAAAAAAATTGTAACCTTTGTTGTAGAGCTTTTTTTAGTTTCCAGTTGAATGCAAAAAACCTTTTTGTGAAATTTCATACGGTTCGTCCGTATTGCTACGACATAATATTTTTTATTACGCATGTTTTTTCGTTAATTTGGTTTTATTCGTTTCTATGTATTTTTATAGGAAAATACATGATATAAGGGCACATTTTAGAGCAATTGTTTTCCTACATTCTCCTTCATAGGCTATGAATAGGGTCAGTTCTGGGCGTAAAATCGACTTTTCAACTAATTAGTTTATTAACGATTTGTGATCGGTGACTTGTGCAAAATTTTAAGAGGATTTTTTTAAAAATAGAGAAAAAAAAATTCGAATATTTTTTATTTGGTTAAATGGCATTTTATGCCTTAAATTGACCATTGAAGTAGGTGCTCATGCCTGAGGGGTTTAGTTTTGCAGATAAATCTCCCGGTACTGACCCTAGCTATGAATTATAAAAAATTGTGTACGAAAATTCTATCAATTTGAAGACAAATTATAGTGATATTATAATTCTGAAGTCTAAACAATACAATTAATTCACAGAGTAAAAACAAGCGAAAAAATCTCACTCTTCTAGGTTATAAATTAATTTTCTAGATCTTCATCCTGGTCGGTGCTGGATTCTGGCAGATGCGCCATTTAAAAGGTTTTTTCGAAGCCAAAAAACTTGTCTAAATAAAAAACCTTCTTCAAAATTATCAATGTGTGATAATGCCATACAAGCTGTTTTATCTTACCATTTATTGTAGTATTCCCATTGCGTTTTTCAGTGAAAAATGGAAAATTTAATTTTTCACTTTAAAAAGTCATTTGGCACATTCCTTGTCTAAGTTTAAAATCTTGCTCAATTCTTCAAACTTTTTAAGACAATCTGAAAGAGCTGAGACTGTTCATTATTTGGGATGTTTTTAGGTTGGCAGTAAATTTTCAATAATATTTATTTTGAAAGCAATTCATTCATTTTTAAATCAAATTATAGTGGGTTTATCATCGAAATATGACTCTTAAAAAATATTTTTGGTTGGAGTCAAATTTCAGTTAAAATTAATATTTGACTCCAAAAATGAAATGTATTAATGTGATTCATTTAACAAATTATTAATCAAAAACTCAATAATTAACTGGAGTCAAATGTCAGAGTGATATTTTGAAATTCGACTCCTAAAACGGTTAAATTTTTTTTTTAATTTTGTCTGTTTAGAGGCAAAAGCGATATTTTTAATACGCAGTGATAACAGTAGTTGGTCAAATTACAATGCAATCTATTGTAACAGTTGTATTTTTATTTACTAAAATGTTATTATTTTTTTTATGAATATTTCTAGAAATCTAAATTTTACTGTTTTGACTTTAATTGTCAACTGACACTTGTATTTTTGTCTTTGAAATATGACCCGAAAAATATTGATTTGAGTCAAATTTTTTGCCAAAAATTAAACGCTTACGTTTGACTTGCAATATAAAAGTGTTTTGTCTAAATTATATAGACGAATTGAAATAAGGGATTCGCTGGGTGTCGTTTTTGCGTTCTGGAATTTGTTTTTCTTTTATTAAAAATTTGATTTGAATGTCAAAATTTTTTAACTGAAAATTTTCATAAACGAAAAAAAAGATCCTAGGACAAAAGATGGCCAGAAAAATTTTGCAACAAAATAGACCAATAATATCTTTACCGATTTTTTTACTTTTGAAATTTCTTAATTCAATGGGTCATATAATATGACTCATATTCGAAGAATAATTATTTTTTAAATTTACTGTGAACCCTTTTGTATTAGGGAGTATTTTACTCATTTGATTCCATTTTCTTACTCACGTAGTGTTACCTTTACCAAACTGGGGAAAATTGTGCTGGATAAAAAAAATTACGACTTCAAGCGTTAAACGGTGCAATATGGACTTCATTTTTATTTTGGTGGTGGTATTTTTTGCTATCCAACGGCTAAAAATCCATCTCCATTTAACATTTTAGCAAAATTTCATTTTATTATTTTAACTATCAATAAAAAACTTCAAATCAAATTTCTAGATTTACAAAAAAATTTTAGTCAACTTTTTGTTCTTAATTATTTTCAAAATTCTTTGTATTTTTCAGATTAACTCATAGGCGTCTTTTTAGAGAATAAATGTACCGCTCTAAATCCGCTCGAAGCGGTTACGGATCAGATGGATCACGGGAAGCCGAGACTGACTCAAATGAAGTAGAGCTCAATAGACTACAACAACAGTAAATAACTCGCATTAGCCTAATTACCCGAAAAAGCATTCAAACAAAATATTTTATTTAAAACTATAATTATATGTGATTTCACAAATAAGAAAAATAAATAAGTAGAGACCGTCTTTGGGAGAAAAGTTATCAAATAAAATAAATATTTGCACGTGCATTTATCGTGATAAATTAGCGATCTGATTAAGAATTGAGCAAGGATTTGAAGAATCGGATCGGAAAAAAAATTGATGCCGAAATTTGTAAAGCCTATAATATAGTACAGTATAGGCAAAAAAAATTGGAGAAATATTTTTAAAGAAATGAATAAAAAACTTTTATTTTGGTCGATATTTTTTGTTTTATAAGTTAAAAACCTCCTAAAATATTTTATTTGCTGTATTTTTTCACAATTTTCCTGATTTTTGAAAATCAATATCAATCAAAAAAAAATTTAACATAATCCAAAATAAGTCTTTAAATTTTCACTTCAAAATTATTTATAAAAAAAAACAACAATTAGTATAAATCTTTATGGTGCGGTTCTTTGGGTCTACGAGCGCTCTATTTTTGTCATATAAAAGCTAAGTATAGATTTGTAAGACCAAAATTTATACATAAACATTCAGCATATTAAATAAATCTTTTTCTTCTTAATTTTAAGCACCCACAAATTGAATATATTCATCATTTAAAAAAAATTTCAATTTTAGAATTCCATAAAAACCGCAAAAATAAGATTTTTTTCTGGTTTTTAATGCAAGTAGATACATAATTTCATGATCAAGGATCCCCTGAATTAATTAATTTTCTCAGATATCGTGTGAAACAAGGCGAGAAAAAACAAGCGAAAGAGCAAAAGGAATTAATTATAAGAAAAAACGAAGATAAAATTACAAAACTTGTTCGAGAACAAAATGAACTTATTAAGAATTATAATCTTGCTGTTTCCAGGGTAAGAAATCGTTTTTTATAAAATTATCTTTAGGGTGAATAATTTTAAAATGCTAAAAACGAAAAAACAATTTATTTTTTTTATAATTTTTGTCAGAATTACTGAGGTAACTTTTTTTTAATGGGCACCCCCTCTGAAAACCAAACGGTAAGAGATATCGGGAAACGTTTTTTGTATCGTATAGCCAAGAAAATTTTAGCCAAACAAATTTTTTTCGATTTCTGACCTCGACCGGTTGATCGGTAATCAGATAAAAACCGGTATTTTTGAATTTTACAGATATAAAAAAGGCTATTTACTCCACCAGATGGTGTCGGGTGTCAAAAAAATATTGCCAAAAGTTTTCTGGTGCAAAGTTACCCCAATGTTTATACAAAAAATTGTTTCCCGATATCTCTAACCGTTTGATTTTCAGAGGGAGGTGCCCATTAAAAAAAGTTACCTGAATTATGAAATTTAAATGGAAAATCCGCCTTTTTTTGTCAAGAAAAATGCACTGGTACAAATTTCAAAACTAAAGTTTTCCAGCGTAAATTGAATTTCTGTCGGAAAAATATCGTGAAAATATTTTTCTGATTCGGTAAATCAATAAAAACTTTTGTTATTTTAACTTGACGTCACGAATTTAACCTCTTTAATTTTCGGCATTTTTTTGAAATATGATTTTTAGCAAAATAAAAACCGAGATTCGATGTATACTGCGGAAATTCAAGCCGGTATTGACCGGTCTGATGAATTGGTAAAGGCTATTGAAGAAGAGAAAAAAATACAAGCTCAGCTAGACAATGATCTCAGAGGAGGAGATAAAAGGTTAATAAACTTTTTGAATTAAATTTAGTTTTTAAAATAAGATTAAAACAACAATTATAAAAATTACCAAAAAACGCTGAATTATTTATTTAACCCTTGGACGTACAAAACCTCATTTGAGGTTTTGAAATGTTTAAAATGTCTCAAAGGGGGAGAATAAAATTAGCAAAATCCTAAATAGAGTTTGCTCCAAGAAGTTCAAAATCTATCTTAAAGTTATTTTCAATGATCCGTTCAAAAGTTATTTTTTTCTTACTTTTTTGGCCAATTTCTCCATAAAAACCTTTGATCGCTAATTCTTTAATCTTGTCAAACTACAGAAATTTTCTGAGGAGATCAGTTTTTAGGAAAGTCTTTGGAGAATCTGTCAATAAAATAATAATGACTTTACTGTTGCTAGAACTCTTGTTTTTTTTTCGCGAGTGATTTCTGAAAAAAATAGAGAAAATGGAAAAATTCAAGACTTTGAGAAAAAGGCTAAAAACGTCATTTTCGTTGCTTATTTACGTATCCTTGAACA
>SCLH01002321.1:48298-83527 GCA_004367855.1 Oikopleura vanhoeffeni
TGGATCGAAAATTCAAGTTTGAAAAAACAGTTCAGGTAACTTTTATTTTAGGCGCCCCCCCCCTCTGGAGCAAAAACCGTAGCAGGTTTTTTGCATGGTGTAGCCAAAAAAAATTTAACCGACAAAAAAACCGACAAAAAAAATTTGAGGTTAAATTTTTTTTGGCTACACCATGCAAAAAACCTGCTACGGTTTTTGCTCCAGAGGGGGGGGGCGCCTAAAATAAAAGTTACCTGAACTGTTTTTTCAAACTTGAATTTTCGATCCAATTATGTTTTTATAGGTCCTGTAGCTTTCACCGTAAAAATTTTTGGATTTTTTGTGGTTTTTTTAATAAAGCCTAAATGGTCGATTTAGAGCCTCTATTAAGCGTCTCACGACAATCTTAGCTATTCTACGATAATATTTTTATTGCTTTTATCCGGATTTATGTCATTTATCCAAAATCTTGTCGCTTTCACTGTGATGGCAACTATGTCAACCGTCAGCTTCTCCGTTGCAAGCGCCACAAAAAGAGTTGCAGTTATTGCAGTCTCCCTCATTATGTTAAAAAATCCGGTGACTGGTAAGTTAAATTATAAAAAAATTATTTACTTTTGACTGAAATAAAATCCAGAAGGTCAAATTTAAGGGGGTAATATGCTTGAAATGAGCATAAAGGTAAAGTAGAATGTATTTAAACAGACAGGTTTTAAGAGTGGATTCGAGTTAAAAAGTCCTGCGAGCGTGCGTTTAAACGGGCATTTGGACCATTCAAATTATCCGTTAAAACGTGGCAGACAGTTTGCATCCCAAAACTGCATCTTTAAATGCACGCTGGCAGGATCTTTTGACCTAAATCCACTCTTAAAACCTGTCCGTTTAAATACACTCTACTGTAGTTTTTTTAGATTACCCCACCATTTGCCCCATGCCATTTTAAACGGAGTAATATATTTCTATTAATATTTGGTCAGAATTCATATATGCATATGCAAAAAACCGTTTGTCCCTATCTAGTCTGGTTCTCTCAGAACAGATGCCCCTTAGGTAGCTTTTTTTTAATAGGTCCCACGTTACTCAGCCATTTTTCTCGAATACTATACGGTATAGTCACTATACCAGACATTAACAAACAGATTTTTGACATAAGTAGCCAAGTAAAATTGTGGCACCCAAAATTTTAGTTTTTCTCTCCTTCAACCAGTTGGCCGGTAGTTAACATTGGAAATTACCGGTTTCTCCGTAGTTAAATAGGAGAATTTTCGAAAAAAAAATTTCGTTAATTTAAAATGTTGTTCATTGCACGTTTATGCTGATCAATAACCACTTATCAACCGAAAATTATCAATAATTCATATATTTCGACTGAAATAAACAAAAAAAAACGGCTGACCGAGATTCGAACCTATGAACTTCCGGTTTAGAACATAAGTTACTGGTAAACCGGTTGACCAGAAAAAGAAACAAAAATTTGTGGGTGCCACAAATTTACTTGGCTGCACATAGCAAAAAAACTGTCTGTTGATATCTGGTATGGTCTTCGAGAAAAATAACTTCAGTACTCAAGTAGGGTTAGACCTATTAAAAAAAAGCTTCCTTAGGTGGCCCGTGTCAATAAAAATCGACCTAATAAATTTATTTAGCTACGAATGTTTCTGGTATGATGCTTGCTTGTTTCGGCGTGTTTTTATACAATCGAGCAAAAGTTCAAATTCGAAGACCCTCTGTTTTACCTTCATATAATAATCCTAGTTACAAGACTTATTAGTCGCTTTTGATCCTTAACTCCCACATCGTCGCCATCACTGAACGCTCAAACTGTCTTCTGGTCATTATTGTACCTAGACAGTTTGGGAGTTAAATTAATTGTGTAAATACCAGATCTCAAGTAGTGTGGGTTAGCAATAAAAAGTAGCTCTTATGTGCTTGATGCGCAGCGGGCAAAATTATAAACGGAAAAGTTTATTCAAAAAAAAGTAAAAAAAATCAGAACCATGATTCTAACAGAAAACAAAATAAATTGACGATTCCTTATCTGCCAATCCTATCTAAAGATTCAAATTTTGTGCATCTCAAAATCTGGGCGATTCTGGATTTGAAATATATAAAAACTTTACGTTTTTTTCTATTTTTTAGAAACATTTTTTCGTCAAAATAATAATTTTTAAAATTTCGGAACAATTTCTTTTTCAAAATGTTTTTTGAAATATAGCATATATTAAATATCGACTTTATTTTCTCAAAACAATTGTTCAACAATTACTGAAAAATGGCCATATATTATATCTGTCATGATCCCCGGGTCCAAAACCTGGTGATTATGATTGATA
This sequence comes from Oikopleura vanhoeffeni, assembly GCA_004367855.1. Classification (NCBI taxonomy): domain Eukaryota; kingdom Metazoa; phylum Chordata; class Appendicularia; order Copelata; family Oikopleuridae; genus Oikopleura; species Oikopleura vanhoeffeni. The sequence goes on from SCLH01002321.1 coordinate 50,611, forward strand.
TAATTTTTAAAATAACATTTTTTTAATTAAAACAAATTAAAAAATGATAAGCTTTCGATTTATGATCTAATAATTTTCAAATCAGAATAAAAAATTTGAGAAATTTATTTTCACAGGTTAACACAAAAGTAACTTCGCGCTCAAAAAGTAATGCAATAGCTGGCTCTTGGCAATTAAAAGCCTACTATTCGATCTGTTAAATTTCGATGCATTTCTATTACATCAATTGTTGAGCGCGAGGTTACTTTTGTGTTAACCAGTGAAAATAAATTTCTTTATTCTGATTTGAAAATTATTCTTATAAATCGAAAGGTAATCAATTTTGTTTTAATTGAAAACATGTTATATAACATGTCTCGAAAAAACCAGCACAACATAATTTTTTGCTTGAGTTTTGAATTTTTTGTTTGTGGCAATAACCGCCGGAAGAACAAAGTTTTTTGACAATGATTGTAATTTGGTATGTGGGTTCCCGCTGCGCACCCTATTTATGCGACATTTTAATATTTATTTAGAATAATGCAATTTCAGGCGTAAAAAAATCGTTAAATTAATCATTGTAATTTCCACGTTGAATTTTCAAGGGATACATCAAATATGACGAATAAATCTCAAATTTAAAAATATTTAAAGAGAAACCTAGCGAAATATGCTGTATTATGTAATCATAAATAATAATAATATTATTTATATAAAGAAACAAAAAAACTTTAAAATTTCTTATGTTCAGGGTGCTTTATTTTGCTTTCATTTCCCGTGTTTTTAGTTTAACCGATTCCCGTTACATTTTTCTGTTTATTTGGTCTCAGAGTTGTAACTGGCTTTAATGTGTTGGGCTAGCCCCATTTGGATATAAATATTTTCGGTTAAATATTATTTGACTGATTTTTCCGTTTCAAATTCGCAGTTCCTCTGCAGATATTTTTAAGAAGGGCTCAATGCACCTAATTTATCTTTTTTATCCAAAAACGGGTGAAAAGCTAGATTATGTTTATCACGATTTTCTTAGATATTATGTTATTCTAACCGTGTTCCCCACGGAGTTAATCTATATATTAAAATATTACTACGTACAACACACTACTGTACCATACAGCCTAAAATCGAATAAGATCACGAGACACCTAATCTATCTTTTTATCCATAAACAGGTAAAAGGATAAATTAGGTGAACCAGGATCGTCTCCGATATGAGGCGATATTTCACCGCGTGAAATATAAATATTTAGATTAACTCCACCTAACTTAATAACCTCAAATCTAAGTAGATCAGGATACACCTAATACAGGAAGCCAATATCGCCGAAAGTTTTTTGCCAAAAATTTTCGATGATATTGGCAAATTCGGCGATATTGAGCCCCCCTTTATTTGTTTTTGACTGAAAGCGCATAAAAAGCTAGATTAGGTGCATCGAAATTCTCTTCTTATAAATTATAAGTTATAATCTTATTTTTCATATTTATCGGTAAATTTTAATTGCTTATTTTCAGTTTATATGGACATCAATATTAATTATTCAGACAAGATTCTGTTTTGCCACCTTGTGCTTTTCTTAATATATTTAAAATCAAAAAATCTATTTCAAAAATAATACAGCATGTCACATGCTGCATGTCACATTTTTGCTTGCGATCTTATTTTTTTCTTTAGCTTACCCCCGCCAACCAAAAAGTTTGAATTTAGAAACACGTAGGTGTTTAAAAAATCATGTTTTAATAATCATTGACCAATAAACGGTGTCAATCAGTTCCAAGCAAAAAATTAAGATCACAAGAAAAATATCGATAATTATTGCCTTGGGCTAAACACTTTTGCCCTTGCTAAAAGATAGGCGATAAGTGTTTAGACCTACCAAGGCATATTATCGATATGACATGCTGATTATATTTTGATCAATTAGAAAACAAAATTTGGTTAACCATAGTTCGGGACCCCTCAAGTAGCCAATGATATCTTTTCGATTCCTCCTGTTTCAAAAATCACGATTTCAAATACCAATCTTTACAAATATAACTTAGAGGTTTAGTTTACGTTAATGTTTCGTTAAATTATCCGAAGTAGCTATTTTAAATATTATAACAAATAAAATTTATAATGTCAAAAAGCCTCAAACTACAATTCGACCATTTCATTCAGTCTTTTCTACAGAGTAGAGTGAAAAAGACAGCCTTAGTCAAAGAAAATCACCAAAAAATAATTTAAAAAAATAAAGGTTTTTGTGTAAATCGAAGATAATTCAATAGAAAAATAATTTTATTTTTTTTCGTAATTTCTTATTTCATACTACAGCCTGAGTTTCCTCGTTAACGGCGTTTTTTTCATTCCGCAAAAATACTCGATGGTGATTGGTCAATATCCGGAATACCTGTATTTCATTGGTTCATAGAATCGGAATAAAAAAAAACGCCGTAAACGAGAAAACTCAGGCTGTAAATATATCCGGTTTCAAATTAATGAGTCATTTCTCTTTTGGGTTATTTTCTATTATTTGTTCAGAGTATTATCTCGAATTTTAATAATTTGTTTTTAGAGTAAAATCTAGAAGATTACTTCTCAGAGTATTGAAAACTTTTGATTAAAATAAGAGAAATTTACAATCTCAAAGCAAAAAGCTCAAAAAAGAGTTTATCATAATCAATATAACGTTCCCTAAATTTGTTTCACACACCACGCTTTTGAATCCGCGCCTGTGATTGGCTGCTCTTAAATAAAGAATCGTAGGTTCGGAAACCATCCCGAGCGAGTGCTTCTCATTTAGGGTACGTCATGACGCGTCACATGATGATAACTTACATCATTTTTATTTTTTTATAAATTAATTTAATTTTAAAGAAAAAAAAGTTATCTTTTTTTAATCAAACCGGTTCTGAACACAGATATCTAGACACCAATAAAATTTAACAAGTCATTTTAGCTGTCGGTTCAAATTCACATTAATGTACTTTTTCTTTAATTTTTTTTTTATGTTTTCAAGATGAGTAACTTGTGCCCCCAAGTGTTCACCAGACGTTTTATAACTCTTGCTTTTTAATCATTTCAGTTACTCAAAATGTTCTAGACTTATTGATTCAATGCGGTGTCCATAAAAAATTTGCAAAATAATCAACTTTTTTCAGAAATGAGAATATAACCTAAAATTTAACTCTGATTTTAGCCTAAATCAAATTGTTTTTCTAGATTCCGGTGTTTTCATGTTTTTGAGTGAAAATGGTGTTTTTATGTTTTGTTGGTTCGGAGGTCATTTAAATCAGACGTGTTTTTTCTCCAGTCGCAAACAAATCAGATCGGATCACTATGCCTTTACCACTATCTACATCTGCAAAGGTCCTTATGCGAGAATTACAATCAGTTAATGACGATCCAATAGAAGGGTTTAAGTAAGTACGATCAACAAAAATACTTAAAAATATTATTTTTTAAATAAAAACAAAAATAATAAAAATTACAAAAAAAAATGTTTTTTTCGATTCTAAGCTATCTTTTTAATGGCACTCACCTCCTGGATACCGAACCGTGAGATATATCATTGGTTTTTTGGCTATTGGAAAAAATTATTGATATCATATATCCAGCAGCAAATTTTTCTTTCTGACCGGTAATCAGCAAATACTGGTAAATTGCTATTTTAAAAATACATTTTACAACAGCAAGTAGTTTCTGGTGACAAAAAATCATTCTTGGGAAATTACCCCATACTGTGGCCCATACATATATAGACTTTACCTATAACGGTAATTGCTGGGGCTTTTATGCCACTTTTCAGCCAACATTTTTATTATTAAAAATGAATTAACAAAATAATGGTCCGAATCAGACCATAGTTTCCAATTTTTTTAACAAAAACTGATAATTAAACAATTTCAGTAATCTCAGTAAAAATCTAAAAATGGTCCGATTTTTAATTTTATTATTCACTAGATATTTGTGCTCAGTTTGAGCTATCTAAAAGCTTAATCGGATAAGATAGCGACAAATATTTTTTGCATGTGAAACCTTGGGAAAAAATATATGGTGAAAATCGGTCACGGAAATTGGACAAAATTACCGCAAAAAAATGATTTTTTGCGAATCACCGGTTAACCGGTAATCACCTGAAAAAACAAAAATTTTCACCATTGCATATTCGGCCAGAATTTACATGCAAAAACCCGTTTTGTCTCGAATAAATACCCATTGGGTGGCCCGAGTTAAAAAATGACCTCAAAAATGTTGCGAAACGATTTTTACCGGTAGTCAGAGATTTCAAAAGTAGTGAAAGTTAAGGCAACGGGACGAAGTCTTTTTGGATAATCGTATATCCGGTATACCGGAAAAACCGGTTACATTTTAAATTGTCGGTTTCTCAGTCACTGGATATGATACGGGAAAACATTTTTTAACAAAAAACACATTTTTTGACAAATAAAACATTTTTTAACAAAAGAAAACATTTTTTATCAAAAGAAAACATTTTTTAACAAAAAAAACATCTTGAGTTTCAAACTCATCCAAAGAACACACAGTTGTTGGAAGGTGAAAATCCTCACACAAAAATATCAAAAATAGATCTCGGTTGCTATTTATTAGTGTGTTTTGAAAAAAGAATCTATAAATTATGCTTTAGTAATAAAGTACAGAATAGGAAAACATTTCTAACATAAATTTTGAAAACTCGGTGCCCAGCTATAACACGGTATAAAAACCGTGCAAAACTTCTTGTCAGGAAAAAAACATAGGGTTGGGGAGAACTTGTCTTCTTGCACCAACCCTAGTTATTTGGTTGACAAAAAGTTTTGCCATGCCCCGAGTGTACACTATAATTTTATGTGTAAACGATATCATCCTATCTTGAAAGTATTAGAACTAGGGTCAGGTAAACTCGTGCCAGTTACACGGTATGAGAACGACGCAAAGCTGTTTCTTGGGAAAGGCTGGTGTTAGGTTAAAGACGACCATATTTTTTAACATATAACCAAGACTTTTCCGAGAAAAGTTTTGCCATAGCCACGAGTGGTACACTATAACATTATACGTTAACACTATAACGTATTTTTCATGAACCAGCAAAAAATTTTTTTTGAGCCTGCACATGGCCCGCGTGTTGCTCTCTAGCGGCTTTCGTGGACCACTAAGAGCTCAAACCATTTCATACAACACTTCAAAAGTACTGCAAAAAGCTCAGGGTCTTACTATGACGCCGTAAAACAGAGGCCTTCTTCATCAGAATCCTTAGACCGGATCTGAAAGACCAAAACAACCACCGCTTTTTTACACTATTCTAAATGGGTCTTTTTTGAAAAATCGAACTCGCCCATAATTATCGCATATTAACTCTCAGTGACTCATAAGCAGATGCACTTTTTCGCTAAATTCTGTTCTGAAACAATTCTGAAGTATTTTGCTTCACTTTCCCGTCGATGCGAGAATAAACAGCGAAACATGTTGAATTTTACATTTGATTAAATCTATTTAGGTCATTTTTGTAAAAAAATAAATTGGCATTTATAGGTCACAAGCAAAATGCCGAAAAATTTAAATGTAGAATTCTGAGCATTTTTCCTGCTTGATAAATATTTTAGCCTAAACTTTTTTAATCTTTGTTTTTTGAGTCCATCACATGTTTAAGCGTCTTTCTCATCATTTATTATTAACTGTTACAAAAATAAACGCAAAAACGTTTTAAAAAGTTCAAAATTTTATATCGGGAAAATATGTTTTTTTGTTAAAAAATGATTTTTTGTTAAAGAATGTTTTGTTAAAAAAAGGTTTGTTTTGTTAAAAAATGTTTTTTTTGTTATTAAATGGTTTTTTTGTTAATAAATGTTTTTTTTGTTAAAAAACTTTTTTGTTAAAAAATGCTGTTTTTGTTAAAAAATGTTTTGTTAAAAAATGTTTTGTTAAAAAACTTTTTTTTTAAAAAAACCCCTGCCATATGATACGACTATATTTTTTGCCATTTAAGATTTAACCGATTTTTATGGTATACCGGATATCCGATTCTTCATATGAATGCTTCGTCTCGTCATTATAATGCTTCGTCTCGTCGCGTATCTAAACCTTCACTTTCACTACTCTTTGAAATTTTAAAAATTCGTTCATTCGTCTCTGATAAAAACTCGTTCAACTATCACAGAAATGGTTTCGCTGGAAAAAGCTCACGCCAATTCAGCTTTCATTTTTCTGCGATATATTTTTTGGGGTCAAATTTCATAATAAGACACCTCAGGATCAAATTACAATAATGACTCATACGACGACAAAAATATATATAATTTGTTCAGAATTTTACACGTAGATGATTCAAATATTTTCGATTGGCAAATCGCCGTTTTCGGCCCTCCGGGTACCTGTTACGAAGGCGGGTACTTCAAGGCTCATATCCGGTTTCCTGGCGATTACCCCTTTTCCGCTCCCAGTTTCCGATTCTTGACCAAAATCTGGCATCCGAATATTTACGAAAATGGCGAGGTCTGTATTTCTATACTACACCCGCCGATTGACGATCCGCAAGGGGGCGAGCTACCCGGAGAGCGGTGGAATCCAACTCAATCTGTCAGAACTGTTTTACTCTCAATAATCTCAATCTTGAACGATCCAAACACTTTCAGTCCCGCAAATGTAGACGCTTCGGTAGCTTTTAGAAGCTGGAAAGAAGGAAAAGATAATAAATACAAAGATGTCATCCAAAAACAGGTAAAATTACTGTTTTTGTGTCAACTTTTTAGACTTAAATTATTTTCTGTTCTCGCTCATTACCTAAAGATGAATAAAAATTCGAAACATTTCGTAAAAAAATTCTATTTTTTAATAGCAAATAATTTTATATAAATGTGCCTTGCAACCCAAATACACTATGACTAGGGTTTATTTTTCAAAAAAAAATTTTTTCAGAAAATAGCAAATTTTTATGTGAGTACGATCCTTGTACAAGAAAACTAAAAATTGAGGTGATTATGCTCAAAAACGAAATTAGTGCTGAAAATGAGGGTTTTTGAAACTCACTTTCTGACCACTAGATTTGGCGATTACCTCCCGATAGCAAATAAATGTTTATCAACAGTTTTAGTTCAGTCTGTAGGGTTCCCGCTGCGAACTTAACTATGACATTATTGTTCATTTCACAACCATTCGCTCTAAAAAATTTTATAGAATTAATCTTTGGGTCAAATTTGACAGATGCTTGCCTGCAAAGTGAAACCCCGTCTCTAAACAACTGAAATTTTAGCATATAAATAAAATATTAGTTCATGAAATGAATTGAATAAATCGAATTCGGTGGTTGCGACAGCTTCACAAGTTGAAAACTTTTAGTAAGGTAACTTTTTTTTTAACTCCACCCACCCTACTCAGTCATTTTTCTCGAAGACCATACGAGATATCACAACGGTTTCTTGCTATGTGTAAGCCAAGTAAATTATGTGGCGACCAAAAATTTTAGTTTTTCTTCCTGGTCAACCGGTTTACCGGTATAATGTTCCCAAACCGGTTTAAAGTTTTTTTCAAGAAAATCAAGAGCAATATTTTATAAAGGGAAGATGCAATTTGGGTAGTTTTTCACTGAGAAATTTTTGTGCATGATTATTTTGACATGTGACACCACAACAGGTGTCAAATTACACTTTTTTAGTGTCCGCTGGAAATATAAAAGATTTTTATATGATAATATACAGTTTTGGGTAGTTTTTTTAAAGAAAATTTTTGGCATTAATTATTTTGACATGTGACACCACAGCAGGTGTCAAATTACACTTTTTAGGGTCGACTGAAATACATAAGATGTTTACAGGAGGAGTTAAAAAAAAAGTTACCTAACATATTTTTTTTTTATTTTTCAATAAAAAGGGCTTCGATAGATTTCAACGTCTCAGTGTTTTTTGTCGACCCGGTAAAATTTTTTCAAAATGTTATCTATTGTAAAAAATGTTTTTTCAAATTTTCTGATTTTGTAAAATAATGTTCAGATAGAAGAGTCGAAATTGGAAGCTGCTCGTGACGGTGTACACATTCCTATGACAAATGAAGAATATTGCATAAAACGGCGCGCCTCGCACGACAGTGACGAAATCGACTTCGAAATGTACGACGATGACGAGGAAGACGACGACGAATCTAATTGCGACGCTGATTATTCAATCGGAAGTTCTGCGCTTAACTCGGCCGAGTCCCTTCTCGTACCCGGTAATGACCCAGTCCCGCAGACGGAGGAAAATGAAGAAAGCATAAATAATCATGATAATCCAACTACTTAATCTTGTCGGTATAAAGCGACATATCTGTACTGAATCGGGATTGGTAATTCATCCCGATCCCGCCACTATCTACTGCTCAATAATCACTAAAATCTCCATTTCTAATTTATACGCACTTTTGTTTTTTATGTTAAAATAAAGATAATTTTATAGGTGCATAATTATTTAAGAGGTTAATAATGGGCAGGAAACTATTAGCTGACGTTTTAAGTGGCATCCACCCGCTAAATACCGAACTATAAGATATACAGTGAAGTCCGTTTAACAGGACGCACCCTATCAATATTAAAAGTACGGTCCAGCGAAAAGTACTTTATTTTAGCATAAAACGACGCCATAGTATGATACGTATGTAACATATGTATCATATCAAGGCATATTTTTTTGGTACAGTCTAGTACTTTTCGCTGGACAGTACTTTTTAATATTGATAGGGTGCGTCCTGTATCAAGAAACGGTTTTTTGCATTCAATATTCCGAAAAATTGAGCAGAATATTTTTTCTTTCGATTGTGAATCTCTCCTTATAGTGCGTGTGAACGGACGACCTTGTATCACGAATTTGGGTCGAAAAGTTTTGCTAGCGTGAATTTAAACCGACACTTTGGCAATTAAAATTGTCCGTTACGTTTAGGCGCTACTAAAACACCTGGGGTAACACACGGGTAAACTGCGAATATTGTCAAAATTTCTCAAATTATTCTTAGCTATAAATGAAACACAAAAAAATATTTTATTGGTTTACCTGATTTAAATTATTTATTTTTTCCATTAAAAAAGTTATCTAAAGAATGGAAATTTCACAGCAGGGGGCAATCTGACAAAAAAAATTATAAAACATGTTTTCCCAGCGCATTTTCCATCAAAATTGTGTGCATTTAAACCGTTAATTTTGCCCAATCCCGTCCTACTAGGCTGTCCATTTAAACGCACTATGCTGTAGCAAATTTAGTCTGCTGTATTAAAATCCTAGACGATCAAGTCTCATTCGCTCAAGGGAAAACAAGATTATTTTTTTTAAATCGAAATGTTCAGGTACGATACCCAAAATTTAAACCCAAAATTTCGAACAAAAATTTGCGTCATATTACAGTGAAGTGTCTTTAGTAGGACGCGTCCTCAGAAATTTAAAAGTACTCTCCTACGAAAATTACTTTACTGTTCCCTAAAAATACGCCATGGTACGATACTTATGTAACAAATGTATCATACCATGACATTTTTTTAAAAGTACACTGTACTCCACTCGGAGTAATTTTTGTGTGACAATACTTTCAAAATGCTTACGACGCGTCCTACTAAATACCCTTTACTGTACTATATGTTTAACTTTTGCTCCCGGTCAGAACGCTAGACATAAGACTTTTTATTGCACACGTTTTTTCTTCAAATTGGTAGACTTTCGCCTACGCATTTTCCAAATAAAAGATTGGTCATTTATAATTTAGCTGTTCGTTTATGGCTAAACCTTGATAAAAACTCCACCATAAATGTATACCTTGGAATTATAATGTGAATATATATGGGCACGCCTATGTGGGGGGAGGCCGCCCAAACCCCCCTAATTGTGTTAGATGCGGGCTCCGCCCACGTGGAGACCCTCCAAGCCCACCCCTAAATTGTATTGTTGTTTAGGAGGTTATATTATATATGGGCATGCATATGTGGAAGAAGACCCCCAAACCCCCTCCCTAATTGTGGTAGACCATTAATGTATACAAATGTGTCCTCTGGAATTATAATGTGAATATTTTCAGATTTCGTCCGTTTTACCTAAAACCACCTTGGGTGCACTTGGCCCTGTTCAGCTTGCTCTAAACCATTTCATATAAATCCCGCCCACGCAATACTATTTACCCATTCTCGCAAAGATGATTAACGCCGAGGAAATAAATGCCAAAATTATCGACCTCCCAGATGTCAAATCAATCGAACCGATTGAGGAAAGCGATATGAAACATCCACTTCAAAACCGGTAAAAATAACACTTTTTGGCCGGTTTTTTGCATTCAACAGCATAGAGCTAACTACACATAGCAAACGTTTTCTGTCCTAAACAGATGACCGGTTTACTGATAATTGACCTTCAAGACGGGAAAATGTCGGTTCTGAAAAACCAAAATTGCTTCGAAGCCAATATTATGTATTTAAATTAAAGTACAACTTTTTGTAATTTGACATTTTTGTCTTGTCTTAACACAATAGGACGGCCTTGGAGGCTCGGACCGTCCTATTAAAGCCATACTACTGTAATTATTTGTCCTTATCCTTGATTTCTTGTAGCCATCATTTCTTTAAGAGGGCCCGTTAATCCGCCAAAAAATTATCCGCCAAAAAAAAAATTTTTGAATCGGAATTCATTTGGCATTTAAAAATGACTCATCTGAGTTAGTTTCTAGATAAATCAAACTGAGCACAAATATCTAGTGAAAAATAACATCAAAAAAATTGGACAGAATCGAATTATTTTCTAATTTTTTTGCTGGATAAATTTGAATTATTTTAGATTAGTAAGTCAATAATTTCAGTGATCTCATAAAAAATTCAAGAAATAATCGATTTCGGACCAATGTTTTTATGTTATTCATTTCACTAATCATTTGTCCTCGGTTTGAGCTATTTAGAACCCAAATCGATGAGTATTTTCAAATGCGAATGAATGTCCGGATTCAAATTAATTTTTTTGGCGGATAAATTTTTATGGCGGATTAACGTTGCCCTTTTTTATCCAGACCATGTAATCGAAGAGAATGGCAAACTATTTATTTGCTTTCGATTTTATGACATGACAAAAAAAAATAAGGCTGTTTGGTAGAGTGTTCTGAAAGAAGGTCATTTTGTATAGTCCATCAGCGATGCCCGATGTACTGTAAATCTCTCATTTGCCTTTTTTTAAGAATAGGAATAAGAGATTTAAGGTACTCGGGCATCATGATCGATTATAAAATGGTGGAAAAACGTTTTAGATATTAAGCGGGTTGTCTGTCAAATGTGTAAAAGAAAGATTATCATTTCTCCTGCCTTCTCTCTCCGCGTCACGACCCTGACGTCAGAAAAAACAGTGACCAATCAAATCACACGATTGTCAACTTATTGTTACGAATCGTGTGATTTTATTGTTCAAGTGACAGTTGTCTTTTCTGAATCACAGTTGTGACGCGGAGTGAGAAGGCAGGAGAAAGAATAATCTTTGATATAAGGACAAAACGAAAACCTTTAAAATGTATGAAAGTAAATTTTTTAAAGATTTTTGTGAAAGCCATGGGGGGAGCGTAGAACGGCCGATTATGGCCAACGGCCGATAACGGACAACGGCCGATTATGTACAACGGCCGATTTTTTAGCCGTTCTACGGTACCCCAAAAACCATTTCTTAGGTAGCTTTTTTTAGGGGAACCCACCCTTGTCAGCATAATAACTCAAAGGAACTTTTTTTTTCGAAAATTCCCATGTTTTGCCTTAAGGAAAACCGGTAATTTCAAAGCTCTGTTACCGGTGAACTTGTTGACATAGAAAAAAACAATAAGTTTTCCGTGTCACAAATTTACTTGTGTATATGATACAAAAAACAGTTTGTTGATATCTCGTATGGTCTACGAGTTATTATGCTGACAAGGGTGGGTTCCCCTAAAAAAAGCTACCTAAGAAAATTTTTCTAAGAGTCTTGAAAATTGTCTTTATGGCATTAAAAAGAGCGTAACATTTTCAAAAGCGAGCGGTACACTGATAAAATCATTCCGAAGTAGAAATCGATTTAATTGAACTCAGAAGACCTAATTAAAGTTGTTTTTGTAAACAAAGAGAATACTGGGGTCACTTCTGGATATATTGATTTGCGAAGAAATTGATTTTTTGACATTTTAATCATTCAAACCCGTTTTCAAAAGAATTTTATGCAAATTGAAACTCCTACATCTAGGGTGCGCAGCGGTAACACTACAGAGAAAACTACAGTAGTTGATAAAAATTCATTGGCCTTATGGGTGTTGACCCACAAAAAATGTTCAGTCTAAAAATGCGTAGGCGGAGCACTTTGTGAGCTGAAAATTCTACAAGAGCCCTTGTTCGTGACTTAATTTTATTTTCTCATTTTATGCAGAATTCACAAAGCTTTCAGATGCGCATAGTGAGAACCATGCAGGAGACTGCGGAGAAACTGCAATGCGATTTAACGTATTTAACGGTATTATTCCCTGGAATAATGCCGAAAAAAAATAAAAAAGAGTACTCTATTTTATTTCTTCGTATTTTCTTGTCCGTATTTTTTCTGTTTGGTCATTTATCTTAATTTAAAACTTAGAATTTTGACTGCTGCGCACCATGCCTACAGTATATCAATTATGGGACTTCCTGGTCGTTTTTTACTAGATTTTTAGCAATTTTTTTATATAATTCGTCGTTTGCAAACAGCTCATTCGATTTCATTTCTAGGTAGCTCAAACTGAGCACAAATATCTTGTAAATAATAATATAAAAAAGTTGGTCCGAATCCGACCATTGTTACCTATTTTTTTGAAGAAAAACTAATAACTAAACAATTTCAGTAATCTTAGAAAAAAAAGGTCTGATGGACAAAATTTTTTTATTTTATTCTTCACAAGATATTTTTGCTCAGTTTGAGCGATTTAGATGTAAAATCGGATTAGTTGATTGTAAACGCCGAATTATATAAAAAATTGGCTAAAAATCTAGTAAAAAACGACCAGGAAGTCCCGTAATAGATATCAGAGCTTTGATCATTTTTTCGAAGAATAAAGTTTCAAAAATAGAGAGATTTTTTATTTATTAATTTTTTTGTTTAGATGGTCTCTCTGGTTCTTCAAAAATGAGAAAGGAAATCAATGGAAAGATAATCTTAGACTTGTTACTAGCTTCGATACGGTGGAAGACTTCTGGGCAATCTATAATCATATACAGGTACAGTAGTATGACTTTAAACAGACAACCCAGACGGACAGGGTCAGACCAAAAATTTCGCGAACCGGTTCAAATTTCTGCCGAAGACTTTAAACGGACAGAGTCACGGTTTCTACCTGTTACTATACCTTTTATTTTAATAATTTAATAATAATTTTAATAATAATATTTTAATAATTTAATAATAATTTTAATAATAATATTTTAAAATAGAAACAAAAATAATCCACCACCGCCTTAAATATTATTTGAACCCAGCGGCTGAATATCATTTGTACAGAGAGGGGGGGCAATATCGCGCAAATTTCATATTTTTAACTTGTATTTGATTGCGTTCGGTGTATAACTTAATTTACGTATTTTAGTGATTCAATTCATTTGAACCTACTGTAAAACTCATTTATAAAATTGAAAAAAAAATCAACATTTGACGTCATTTTGAACGCCTACGCGTTTTTTTTAATTTTTTGAACAACAAATTTTATTTCGGTCCTCTTATCGTCGAATGTGCCAATATCGCCGAAACATTTTCAGTGGGTATTGCACGAGTTTCTCTTGAAAATGGCTGAACTAATTTCAGAATTCAAAATGTACATGAGAGTCAAGGGTTTGATACCTTGCATAACACTCTTAGTTTTTTTAACCGGATAATTACCAGTCAAATCTTAGATTAAAAATGAGCATTAACTTTATTTTGGTACTTTTGCTACTTACAGAACAACTCTTCGTCGTCATATAAAAAAATACATAAATATGATACAATTCCACCTACGCCAACACACACACATTTAATAAGCCTCACTTCGGCTCGTCCTTAAAAGGCACGTCCTATCAAGGCACGACACTGTACTGTGATTTCTGTCTATAAGGACACCCTCTATAAGGACAATTTGGGAAAATCTCACCTGTCCTCATAGACAAAAAACAAAGTAATGAATTTTCAATTTGCGTATTCATGCAATTAAAAAAACTTGTAAGAAAAAGTAACAACCCCCGAAAAAAGTCGCTTGTGTTTTTTAGGTAGTAATTGATCAAAAATGTTAATTGATCAAAAAAAGTTTTATTGATCAAAAAAATTATTGATCAAATTTTTTTGAATTTCTACGATATCAATGAAAAATTTGAAAAGTCCAATTTGTTCAATTTTAAATCATTAATTTTTTGATCAGTTAACTAAAGTTACTTGATCAGTAATTTTTTTGATGAATAAAGCTTTTTTTGATGAATTAACTTTTTTTGATGAATTAATCTTTTTTTGATGAATACAACTTTTTTTGATCAATTAATTTTTTTTTGATGAATTAATCTTTTTTTGATGAATAAAACTTTTTTGATGATTAACGTTTTTTTGATCAATTAATTATTGTATTATTAATTTTGTATGAAAAAATGTGGTTTGATTAAACAATTTCTCGCTAGCTATCCTCAAAACTGCCAACTGGATGCGATTACATGCTTTTCAAACATGGTATCGAGCCAACGTGGGAAGACACACGAAATCGCGAAGGAGGTCGATGGCTTCTTACTACTGTAAGCAAAATCATATTTCACCTTGTTACGTAATCGCTACAAAATCTTAAAAATTAAACCCTTTCAACATTTTGAAAACTTTTTTTTTCAGGACAAGAAAAAGCGAGCTCAGGACTTGGACCGAATCTGGCTTGAAACTCTTCTTTGTCTCATTGGCGAAGCGTTTGATGATGCAAGCGATGACGTACGTTTTATTACATAATAATATTTAACCCGCTTGCACATTTTCCGACTCAAAAGAGAAACAATAAAAAATCCGAAAAACCTTAAATCAAAGATTCGTGAAAAAATATATTCAAATATATTGTATAAGAAAAACTCGGACGTAATGCATGTTCAAACTAATTTTTTTGGAAAGGTAGTTTAATTTTTAAAGGGGCCACCCCTTGAATTGCGACTCTTTGATTTTCAAAGGGGTTTGGCTAAAAATTCTCGAATTTAAAAAAAAGCTACCTTACGTTTTTTTTCAGTTAAGTTTTCACCTCGAAATCGGGATTTCAATTCTAAAAACGATGTTCATTTTTTGTTTTAACCCTTGGAGGCTCCAACACCACTTAAGTGGTGCGACTTTGAGCGCTTATTACGGGAAAAGTAAAAGGGCTTGCAACTTTATTGTACTTTAGTCCTCGAGATTAAGGATAAACTTAAAGTTAAATAGTATGTAATTCACATTTTGACTTTATTAACCCTATAAAAAAGTAACATTTACAAATTGACCTACAACCTACAATTCTTTTGTGAGAAAATGGGGCACGTCAGAACAAAAATTAATAGTGGAAAAGATTAAGAATTAAATTTTCTAAAGGGTTAATCATTCAAAAGCAACTTGCAATTTCTGGTCTTTAATCTACAGGTGATTTTTAAAATAGTCCGGAGCCTCCAAGGGTTAAGAAAGAAACGGCCGTTATTCGCCCAAAACCAACGCAATTTTGATAAAATAAGTTTTTCGAAATTAGACTATAGGTACAAAACAGCGGTTTTAAGATTTATTTCAAGTGAAAACAGAGCTTTAGATAAGTCATGTTCAGCGCATACTAACTTTTTTATATTTTGTGTCATATAATTTTATAAAAAGTGCAATAATTAGTGAAAAGTTATAGTCTGACAAAAAATAGCGTATGTGGTAGTGAAAATTGTTTAATTTTATGGAATTTAAAAGTAAAAAAATTTTTGCCCGCGTTTTTTACCGCCGCCCAAAAAACGATTAACAACACGATCGATACTTCAGATTCGTAGTTTTCACCCATATTTGAAGGCGACATGTCGCGACAGCCTGCATGTACGAAAAATACCTGCTGAAAATTTTAATAAACACCGCTCAGTTCAGTATTGTGGGTGTAGAATGTCAGAATTACTGGGAAAATTGCCGACATTTTACATATTGATAATTTTGTACAAAGTCGACATTTTACTGTCCGCCCCTTGTTTTTGAGTAAAAACTGCATATTTATATTCAGTTGTTTTGTATGTTTTAAGGTTTTTTTAAATTGCAAAATAAAATATTTTTCGTTCACGAAATTAAAATGTTCAGATCACCGGTGCCTGGGTCCAAATTAGACAAAAAGCGGACAAAGTAGCAATTTGGACTTCAAACGCTGGCGAGCAATCCCGAGTGATGGGAATCGGAAAAAAGTTCCAGAATCGAATCAAACTGGCCCCAAACTCATTATTTTATCAAAAACATAGCGACACGGCTAACAAAACCGGCTCTGGTAAATCAGGTGAGCATTTTTGAAAAATTTTGATAAATTTTTTCAATTCAAACCTCATGCGAACGTTGTATTCTATGAAAAAATGATTTAGATTTTTTAGTCTAAAACTTTTTAAAAAGTTTGCATGTAAATGGATGCAGGTGAATCTTTTGGTGACGTTAAATTTTCGAGATCGAAAATTTCCAAACGATTTAACGAGATGTATGTTCTGATTTTTCAATACTTTTGGATTATGAAAATTTTATGAAAAAAACCTGACCCTACTCTAAAATTTAATAAATATTTAAATTTTTAGAAAATTTTTCGTCATAGTGAGTTGAACGGTTTGGAAATATTATTTTCTCTGGGTTATCTTTCCTAGGTTTTTTAAATACAAACTAAAAAAAATGTTGACAATTTTGAGCAAACTACACTTAGATTATTATACCTAGGGACCATAATAATCCCCCTCGTTTTGCGTCAAAAATATTTCATAAAAATTTGATATCGAAAATAATTAAGACCGATTTCTCTGATATGTCTCTTTGTAAGATCTCGTATTGGTCGGTGAAAATAGTTCGTAACTGATTCATACGATTTGACAGAACTTTTGAGCATAATATAACCTTTCGCGCAACGTGACCAATTTTTCTTTGATTTTTTAAAGCCGATCCTAATAAAAAAACGTTGATCGAAAGGTGTTTTTTTTCAATTTCCTGTTTTTTTTCTTCAGAATCGGCTAAAAAAATCAAGGAGTCGAAAACAATTGAAAACTTTTATTATAGCTTTAGGTTGCGCACGGGAGAACTTAAATCTAGAGAAAGCATCGAAAATATAAATCAATAGCTTTCCGAGGTGAAAAAGCATGAAAAATATATTTTTTTTTATGCGATCTGGTGCTCAAATTATGCTGTTTTAAAATTTCTATTTTTTTATTCAAATTTAAATTATGGTTAATTCTCATTACCAGGAACGTTTGCAGAACGAAGAGTAAATATAATTAAAAAATAAGTCGAAAAATTGCGTAGGCGGATTCACCGATTTTTTCTCGAAATTTTGGCCAAAGTTGTGCTTTTGGAAAATTTGAACTCTCAAAAATTTTCAGCTGGAACGTGATTTTTTTTCTGATCTTAAATTACCTTAATTTTACGATGAAATTAAAAGTAAAATATAGGAAGATCTAGGACACGTTCAAATCTCCATTTTAAACATTAAAACCTAAAAATCCCCGCAAAATTCTCCCGTAATTTTTTTGTTGTTGATAATTTTCTCAGTTTTAAACTCCTACTCTAGAACTTCGTTTTGGTTTTTAGTTAAAACCCCTGGTTTTATAATTGAAATTTGCACGGTGCGCAAGCCCAATTATGGCCCAGTATTTCAGTATGTATCAGTTCTGACCCATCTCATCGACAAATTCGAGGCATCTGAAAAAATATGTCTATATATATGAAGATTCTGTATAAAACTTTTGTATTTTAGTGGCCAAATATTCGATCTAATGCGCCGATCGGTTAAAAAAGACAAAAAAAGAACAAAAACAAAATTCGAAAAATGTTTTCGTTGTCGTTCATAAAATAAAAGAATCCATTTATTTAAAAAAATATTAATGCCCAATGTTTCCGTTATCAAAAAAAAATCTGTTCTGATACCAAAAAAAGTTACGGGTGCCCCGGATTTTTCAACTGAAACGTAGTTCTGTTCGGCCTCAAATATTGCCAAAATATCCGAATTTTTCAAGTTCAGAAAAAGGCAAATTCTGCACCAAAACAAGTCTCACTTTCATGTACTCACTGGGTCGTTTTTGAAATTTTTTTTCAAAATTTGAATTTATTTTTTCAAAAGGGACGCAGAAAATTCGAGTCTTTCACTTACGAAATTCGCTATTCGTGCGGTTATACAGTAGTAACCCCCCATGGGCGCGTCTGTAGTCATATTTTAGTGAAATTTATTAATAAAAAAATGTACGGATAAGGGTACTGGTAGTGTAATATTTTTGACGTCTGCGTTTCAGAACACGTACACGTCTGTGGGGATTAAGCTATCAATATTATTTCTAAATCAAAATTGAGATCTCATAAGGATTTAAATAACTTTATTTGTTAACTTCATTTGAATTACAATAAGTGATCTCGAAAACCCCCTTTGAAAAAGTTGCGTTTTTCAAATAAAAAATTGCGGGGGTTTTCGTGATCACTCACTGTATTGTCGTTCGAAATTGAGACAAAAACAAAATAAAGCGATAAAAATTTAGCTAAAACTTAGATTATAAGTCTAATCCTGAAAAACGTTGTATAAGATGACAAAAAAGTTAACTTCCGAAACATTTCTTTCCAGGGTTTTTTCATGTGTTTAAAATTTTAAATCGATAAAACTTTCCATAAACGAAATTTTATAATTGCCTATGACAAGCAAAATTATACGAAATTTTTATTGTGCTTAAATTTTTTTTCAAAATTTACTGATTTTTATAAATTTAATAGAAAAGTTTCTCGTTTTTTCATGCAATTTCAAATTAAAAATAATACATCCACAAAGCCGAATAAAATTCTGTATCATTTTTTCAAGTTTTTATTTGATGTTTTTAGTGGACGAATTTCATCAATTAATTATTGTACTCAGTATAATAAACTGAAATTATAATTATTTTAAAAATTTGAATAAAACCCCAAAAAAGCTATAGAATTTGACCTCTTACATGCAAATTTTGCAGGATTCAAAAAATAACCTTATTTTTGGATAAAAAATTATCGTTTTTTAAACTTTTTTGAGGTCATTTTGAAAAACTGCTGCTTAACCTATTACACTTGGCTCCCATAATGAGATAAATTCATTTTGCAGATTATTCTAAAACATTTCACCGTGGTTATCGGGCCAGCCAGTGTACTACTTATAACTCATGTGCTGTAGATGCTAACTTCGAACACACACTTAACTCCATGACGGATATTATATTAAATTATCAGGCTCTATTTCAAGTATCGATTACGATCCCGGAGTTCAAAAAAAACTTTCGAAAAAATAAGAAAGATTATTATTTTGGACTCGGGAAACGTAATCGATATCGAAGAAGATATTAAAACACCTAATTTATATATTTCTCTGTGTGGCATGACAAAAAGATAGATCAGGTCTGTCGGGATTTGAAGTTATTCGAAATATCCGCCACAGAGTTAAAAAGCGCCGTTTCAATAACTTTGTTTCTGTTGTTAAAACTATTTTCTTTTTCGTTATTTTCATACAGCTTCTCCATTATCAAGGAAAACTGATTATTCAAATGTCAAATACAGTGGCTGACCAGTTT
Organism: Oikopleura vanhoeffeni; assembly: GCA_004367855.1. Classification (NCBI taxonomy): domain Eukaryota; kingdom Metazoa; phylum Chordata; class Appendicularia; order Copelata; family Oikopleuridae; genus Oikopleura; species Oikopleura vanhoeffeni. Next base: position 70,278 of record SCLH01002321.1, read on the forward strand.
AACAGTGCTACAGTAGAGTGCTTTCAGTAGGAAAGACCCTTAGGGCCTACTTTTTCAAAAAAGTGGTAAACTAAGGTGACTTTATTACGATGCACATATTCTGGGACCCTATATAATAGCTCCATATGGTTGAATTATTTAACTGGCTGATAGAGAGACAGAAATTTTAATCAAGAAAAAAATTTTAACTCAAAAAAAATAACTTTCGAAATTTAAGAGTTTTTTGATATTTTGAATAATCTATATTCCTATTCCGGTCGCCCGATATTATATAGTTCCCTTATTTATATCATTTAATTTAGCTTCAGGTTTCCAGAATTTTTGCCCACGTCTTCTTTTGCCCACTTAAATAACGGCAAAACTGCCACTCCATGAGTTAGATACAAATTATTTGCCCAACCTTGGCAAAAGATGACCGATTCTGGGCAGAAGTTCCGAAGAGCATTAGGTTTTTTAAAACATTTTTAGCCCCAAATTCACAGTAGGATTCACTTATATTCTTGGATTTTTTCCAATAAATTTCTGTAAGAATTTTGCCTTTAGAGTTCATGGTACAAATCTTATAATAAACAGTGAAGTCCGTTTATCAGGACGCGTCCTATAAATATTAAAACAACTGACCAGCGAAAAGTACTAGACTGTACCATAAAAATATGCCTTGATATGATCGTATGTTACATACGTATCGTACTCTGACGTTTTTTTATGCTAAAATAAAGTACTTTTCGCTGGACAGTTGTTTTAATATTGACAGGACGCGTCCTGATAAATGGACTTCACTGTATATTTTTTATGCGATAACTGGGTACGAATTTTTGAATGATAGAATTTTGTTGCGCTTAAGAAATTTTCAGAGAATAACTATTTTTCAGAAATCCATATGAATTTACAGGGTGTAACGTGTTTCCCTTCTTTTTTCCAAATTGCATAAATTTGAATTCCGCCGTTTTGATTGGTTTAATCTGAAAAAAGACGTAGGTTTTTGCCAAAATTGATCGTTCTCATTAGCGGATAGCAATTTATGCAAATTGTAAAAATGAAAGAAAAAACGTTACATGCTGTAGACTTCTGAGAAACATTATTTTTTAATTTTTATTTTCTTCATAATATTGATACCGTTTTAAAAGTGCTTTCAAAGACAAACTTGTTACAAGATTTTTATTTTTTACCTTTAAATGTCGTGTTTGTCTATATGGACATCATTGATAAGGACATCGTCTACAAGGAAAAAACGGCAAAAATCAAATATTTCCTTGTAGACAAACACTACACTATTAATAATATGATGATTTATTAGGGTGCTCATTTTGATTCATTCTTGTTATTTTAATATATTTTTACCACTCGTCTCGAATTAGTTTTAGGGCCAAAAATTCATTTCAGTGCTGTTTTTCGTTTTTATTAACATGTTTTAATACAGTTAACAATTCAAAATGGACTTTTTTTTCAACTATTATGATAATGGAATTAATTTGACTCTCACTCGGGTCACTTTCCATTTTAACTTTGAATTTTTCATGAAATATGACCCTATAATTTAACTCCGTGATTTTTGATGTGGCATAATAGCTGTTATAGAAATTTATAAAATTATTTTTGAGGTGAATATATCGAAAATAATGCCTGGGAGGCCTTTTTTATGAGGCGTCATAACTTTGAGCCAGTGTCCAATCACATCACTCGATTGTCGACATAATTCAAAGTTATGACGCCTGATAAAAAAGGCCACCTAGGCATCATTTTCGATATATCAAGATGCCTATTCAGATTTTTTTCTTAAAAAAAGGTTAGAATAGTTATTCCAGGATCTTTTACAATATACCGATGGCGGGAGTATTTTTTATCAAATTCTGCTAAATCTTATTTGTTTTGTAAAAATCACGGAGTTATATCTAAAAAAGACCATTTGTGCAAATTTTGGCTATTTTTGTTGTTTTGAACTCAAAAAGACCATACATTAGCCAGATGACTACTTTTTCGCGCAATTTAAGTTTTTGATTATATATGATACATGTATTTGGCATGTGACTGATTATCGGCGAAAAATAGCTAACTTTTTCAAAAAATGGACTTTTATAGATTATTTTGATAATAACTTATATAAATATTTGCCACAATTTACCATATCTATTAAATTTTAACCTTTAGATGAACTTTTCAATGTTACTGCCGGATCAGTAATAAAAACCCTTAAATTTCGTATTTTTTTCGAAAAAGTGTTTTGTTCGAATAATTTTAAAAAAATCTTTGAAAAAATTGACCATGGGTCCTGCAATCACAGAAGGCTATTATTCGGTTGAAGTCGGTGACTGTACTTTCACCGTTCAAAATCGATACACAAATCTAAGACAAGTCGGCACCGGAGCCCAAGGGGTAGTCGCAGCTGCTTATGATAATATTTTACAAGAAAATGTTGCTATAAAAAAACTTTCAGTAAGTCGAAAATTTAATAATAAATAATCGTGTGCCATTTTAGTTGATATATTGATTCAAATTTCAAAGAGAATGAAATTTCAATTTTAAAAAGAGTCAATTTTTCATAAAAATTGAGTCAAATTGCACTAAAAAAATAATGTCAACTTTCTTTAAAACAGGGAGTTCATTAAAAAATTGAGTCAAATTTCATTTAATAAATGATGGCAAATTTCTTTTTGCGAGCTTAACTCCGTAGCCTATGCCAGAGGCCCTATGGTCCATAGGCTATGGACCATGAGTATAGCCTAGGACATAAATGAAAAAATCCTTCAAAATGACAAAAAAAAATTTCCAAAATAACCCAATTTTTTATTTATTTAAATAAGCATTTTTTTTGAGCGAGCACAGTCTTAGAATTTAAATGACCACTCTTCGAAATTAATATTCAAAATCAAACAAATTAAGGCTAAAAATGCAAAATTTGAAACTTACTTTCTGACCACTGGAGGACTCAAACGTTTTTTTTCATCATAGATTCACCCTGTTAGTATAGTCGCATATGCATATCGGAACTCTATTTATAGGCTATATCGAAAATCCTGCCTAGTCGTAAGAATAGAAAGTAACCAATGAAATCACTGGATTCTCGAGAAGTGACCAATGAAATTACTGGATTTCTCTATTTGTGACGTATTGATAATTTCAATTCAATTTCTGATTTGAGAAAATGCAGAATACTGAAATGCTGAAATTTTTCTGGATTCGGCAAGTTTTCAGAGTTATAAACATTTTCGCGTCTTAAAATTTGTTTTACACACTTTCAGAAAATCGAGTGAGAAACAAAAAAATTTCTGACCCAGTTAATTCTCCCCCATTTTAAAACTCAAAATTTGGCCAAATGTTTATACATAAATATCAACACGTTGCACTTGGAAATAAATCTAAATTGAATTTAAATCACGGCATTTATCTTATTTGTCATTAAAAATTTGACTCATTTTTTATGTATATTGACTAATTTTTAGTGATATCTGACCCGATTTAGTTATTTTTTTTTGAAATTTGACTCCACTTTTCATAAAATTTCACTCCATTATTATTAGGATTTAACTTTATTAACATGCGGTGAATATCGAAGGAAATTGAAAAATGGAGTCACATTTCCATTAATTTCCAAAGGTGGTGTCAAATTTAATACAAATCACTAAAAAGTGTCTAATAGCAACAAAAAAAATAGTTAAAAACAAATTTGACCAAAAAAAAATAAAAATATTTCAGCGTCCCTTCCAAAATGTTACCCACGCAAAACGTGCCTATCGCGAGCTTCGATTGATGTCATTGGTTCACCATAAGAATATAATTCAACTGATAAATGTGTTTACCTCTCAAACGACTCTCGAAGAGTTTCAAGATGTTTATATGGTCATGGAGCTAATGGAGGCCAATCTTTGCCAGGTCGTCAATCTTGAGCTTGATCACGAACGCCTCTCTTATTTGCTGTATCAACTTTTATGCGGAGTAAGACATTTGTACACATGCTGCTGGAATAATTCATCGGTAATGTACAACAAATTGTTTTTTTATTTTTTTTGTCGAATCAAAAAAAGGCAAAACATGCTTCAGCTTTAAGGGGTCTATAGGCAGCCCATATCTTTTGTACTGAAAATTATTTTTGACTGGATTTAAGAATTTTTGATCTCCACGTAGATTGTTATTAATAATAAAGAAATAAAAATTTGAAAAAATTAAACATTCTGGAATTTTTTTCATAAAATTTTGAAACAAGCTTATTTTGAGTATATAGTTTCTATAGCAGTCGTATCTTTTGAACTAAAAGAGCTAGAGGTCTGATTTATAATTTTTGAACTCAACGTGATCGTTGGTCTCAAAAAAAACTGATTGGAACGAATTGATGTCAAAAATAATTTTTCAAAATCGTACTCCTGGGAGTTAAAAAATGAAATCGTTAAATCAGGCACAACAGTTTTGTAACAATTATTACGAAAACTATAGTGCACGAAAAAATAGTTTGCCATGTAGCATGAAAAAAAATATACAACTTTCCGGTGGCCAAAATAGCAAAAAACAGTCCTTTTCGCCAGCTTTGATACCTTTTTAGTGAGAAAATTAAAAAAAAAGAAACAACAGTTTTTCCGCTTTGAATTTCGCAGATAAATGTCAAATTTTGAAACATTTCCTAAATAGGACGAAAAAAAATACACTTTTTCAAGAATTTTTTGCTCCTGGTTAACCCTCATTTACCGTGGTTCAAACATGCTATCTTAAAAATATGATTCAAAACGTCTTCCAGAGATTACGAACTAACTTATCAGAATGTTTTATTCACTTCTATATGTATATTGCCGAGAGAAATAAGCAATTCAAAAAAGTCATTTTGCCTATAGAACCCCCTTAAGGGGGTACTGTGCTTTGTGAAAAAATTTTTGAGAATCGGGACTAGACTAATTTGACCAAAAAAATCACATTGGCGGTAGTCTCGCATCTCAAAGATGTCTAGTTCGGCGACCAGAAGACTTCAAAGACCTGAAATGAGCGATTTTTGAGTGAAACTAAAGACCATTTTTATCGGTTATCACACATCCGACTTTTAATTTTTATTAATACGATAATATTATGTCGGACTTTGATCCGGCCGAGCCGTTTTCGATACGAATGTAAATTAAGGGGGTAGCGGTCGCAATGTTTGTAGGCCTCAAAATGCCTTAGAAACATTGCGACCGATACCCCCTTAATTGAAATTTGTATCGAAAACGGCTTGGCCGGATTAAAGTCCCATATAAGATCATTTTATAAATGAAGTAAAATTAGAAGTCGGATGGGTGGTTACTGAGAAAAATGGTCTTTGATTTCACTCAAAAATGGCTCATTTCAGGTCTTTGAAGTCTTCTGGTCGCCGAACTAGACGTCTGTGGGATGCGAGACTACCGCCATTGTGATTTTTTTGGTCGAATTAGTCTAGTCCCGATTCTAAATTTTTTTTTACAAAGCACAGTACCCTCTTAAACAACTTATTATCTAAAATTGAGTGTGGCGCAGCCGCAAGACTTGCATACACTTTTTATCCAATTCATTTCTTGACGAAAAAATGCTTGAGCAATGAATTCAAATTATTATACTGAAAGAGTGGATTTAAATTTTTTTTTGAATAAATTTGAAAAAAATTAAAACAAAAACATTTTTTAGCTTGACTGTTTGAGATTTCGGTATACCGAATTGTTGAAAAAATGTAGAAAATAAAATTGCTGAAAACAATTTTGAACTTAAAAATAAAACAAAAAACAGTGAAAGTTAAACAAAGCAAAAAATAATAAAATTTAATTAATAAAAAAAAATGATAAGCAATAGAAATAAACAAAAAAATATCTATTTGTCTACATTTTTTCGAAGTTATTTTTTATATTGACGACTAAAACTCCATAATATAACTTTCAACTGAACCAACTTTCAACCACTTGGTAATATAAAAATACATTTTAGAGATTTAAAACCGTCGAATATTGCTGTCAAATCTGATTGTTCCCTCAAAATATTAGATTTTGGTCTTGCAAGAACTGCTAACTCGGGGTTTTCCATGACCCCGTACGTTGTCACCAGATATTACAGGTATGTCGTCAAAGTTTGTTAAAATAAATCATATCATCAGAAATTACTCAAGTAATAATTTTCTCGTAGGGATAAAAAACTATTATTTACAGTAAAAAATTTCACCAAAATTTTATTTTTGCCGAAAATGACCACAAGTGCGACTAGAGAGCAAATTTTGAGAATTAATATTCATTTGTCTAAACTCAAGTACATAATTTCCTAAAAAATTTCGTTCTACTGGTGGTCTACTAGAACTGGTCATTTTATTAAAAATTTAAATGTCATTTTCGGCTGAATACAATTTTGATGAAACTTTTTTGTTATACATTTTAGTTTTTCATGAAATTAAAGTGCAAGAACTTACTGTTGAAAATTGTTTATTATTAAAAATAATTCTCAAAATTTGCTCTCTACCGGCACCTGAGGTCATTTTTGTAAATTTCAAGATTTCTTTGGTTGATTCACCTTTTAACCATCCGAGCTTTTGCCCGTTGAAAAAAAAATATTTCTCCCATTAAAAATAATATTATTAGAGCCCCTGAAGTTATCCTTGGGATGAGTTACTCTGGTACCGTCGACATTTGGTCCGTTGGTTGTATTTTCGGCGAAATGGTCCGCGGCCAAGTTCTCTTTCCAGGCTCGGACCATATTGATCAATGGAACAAAATAATCGAAACGCTCGGCAGTCCTTCGCCAGAATTTATTAACCGGTTACAGCCGGCGGTTAGTAACTATGTCCGAACCAGACCGTATTACCGCGGTATGAGTTTTAACAGATTGTTTCCCGATGGATGTTTTCCGATGGAACAACAGGGATCGAGGGTGAGAGCAGGACAAGCAAGAGACCTCCTTCAGAAAATGCTAGAACTTGACCCTCTTAATAGAACCACAATAGATGATGCGCTTAAACACCCTTACACAAATATATGGTGAGCCAACTTATACTGCTTTCAAAGTTATCAGTTTTGTAGGGACCAAGTCAAGCCAAAACTGACGAAGAAGCTTTTTTAAACTCCATCCACCCTTCTCAGTCATTTTTCTCGAAGACTATACTATATCCATTATGATGCCCGGGTTCAACATAATATTTCTTATTTTGCCTGTTAAAAGAATAGGGAAATAAGATATTTATGTTACCCGGGCATCATAATGGATATCCCCTTCTAGGGAGAATTCCTGGGATTTGGAAAAGTAGAAATATTGATCGTATCCTGATAATTTTTGGGGAGTAATATTTATTAAACCTAAAGAAAAACAAATTTTACTTTGAAAAAAAATCTGACACCTGGTGGCGGTAGCATCAAAAATATATTTTTTAGTTTTTTAAATTGAAACAAAAAATGTCGGTTTCAAGGGTAAAAAGCATTTTTTCGGAAGAAATAATCATACAACTTTCCGGGCGCTTTTTTTCCCCCTTTTGCGATATCCTTTTATATGAGGACGAAATATAGATTTTGGCCAAAATTACCAGGAATTCTCTCTAACCATACCAGATATCAACGAACGGGTTTTGCTATGTGTAGCCAAGTAACTTAAAAAAAGCTGCCTTATAGGAAGTTTTTGCCCAAAATTATTCAAAACCTACTACATGTATTATGTGGCCACACTTGTGGATTTTTCGATTTTCAAGTTGGTTTCAGCAATAAATAATATTATGTAATCGATTTTGTTTTTAATCACATTATTTCGTCTCTTTTTAGAGGATTTTTTGCGCATATTTTACACATTTAACTGCCAATCAAATTATTTCGTGTTTTAAAGGTACGATGCTTCAGAGGTAGAAGCGCCACCTCCTCTTCAATATGATTCGTCTATTGATGAACGTGATTTAACGGTAGATCAATGGAGAGAAGCTCTCTGGGAAGAAGTAATTCACTGGAAACCCCATCCGGCCACGGTCCAGCCCCAAAACTCTAGTACAGCCACAATGGATCACTAATCACAACCCCCTAGATTAATTGGAGAAATAAATTCGACAAAGTGTTTCTTTTTTTGTCCTAAAAAACCTATCTAAAAAGTTTGCAAATTTCCAATAACTTTATTTAAACCCCTGTTTTCGAGTTATCGGTTCGATAATGAAATATAAAGAGATTTTTTAGAAAGTTTTATTTTTTTTAACAATTTAAGGTCACATATTCTTTCTCAGATTTTTGTGATACTGTCAAATGTCGCTAAGAGGACAAAACGACAAAAATTAGCATGTCCTCTTAGACACATTTTGACAGTATTTGGAAATTTATTCGGCCCTCAAATGATTGATCAATCGATTTTTCTGATAAAAGCTTATTGTGATCGATATATTACAGTGAAGTCCGTTTATCAGGACGCGTCCTATCAAAATAAAAAGTACTGTTCAGCGAAAAGTACTTTTCTTCACCATATACTATCTTTTGTAACATATCAAGGAATGTTTTTATTGTACAGTAAGGTACTTTTTGCGCTATAAGTATAATTTTTATTTTGATAGGACGCGTCCTGATAAACGGACTTCACTGTACATTATCATTGCTGTTACCAAGTTCCCTCTATTATATTAAAAAAAAATATTCATAATTTTACCAAAAAAATATGAAAACCAATTTTTGGGGTCATGTAACAAAACGATTTGGGGGTCATATTAAAAAATAAATTGTAAAGAAAAATCTTACAATAAAGGTATTAATTTAATTTCCAGTGCCATTTTTTATTTTCAAGATATAAATCGGGTCGATAAAATAATCGGATTATTATAATTTTTCTTTAAAATTTATTTTTTATCAATAGTTTTTATATCAATAAAAAAATAATTTGAGAATGTTTCAGCAAAATCACAAAAAAAATCATGACCAAAAAAAAAATTTCTTTATCATTTTGTTATTATGACACTTACTGCAATTCCCCCTTTTGACTATCTGACCCTTCTATATTTTGCAACACACAGATATAATTCCAAAGAGACAGAAAAAAGTGTAAATGCTTTGGTACAATAAATTATTGCCAAATTTTTATGGGTTAGGCACTAACCCACCATTTACGTGAACTTTGCGCGTTTGCCTTCACTTTTAATTATTTATTTAAATAAAAACTAATTGCTGATTTAATAAGAAATCAGTGTTCTAGTTCTAGAAGGTCGATTTTACTTTAACTCCACCCAGTTGGACTTTGGCTGAGAGAACTAGACATGATAGCGACAAGCGGGTTTTTTGCATTTACGAGGAAATTTTTTATTTGGGCTTCCTTGGTTGATCACGTGACCGTAAATAACTCATGGAAGTTGCTCGAAATAACCAATTTTTCGCGAATTACCGGTGAACCAGTTATCACACAAATAAAAAGTTTTCACCATTACAAGTTAGGTAGGCATTCAGATGCAAAAAACCGCTTATCGCTTTCTAGTATGGTTCCCTCAGAACAGATACCCCTTAAGTGGGTGGAGTTAAATAAAAGTGACCTTAATCTTATGAGGGTTTTGGTGGAAAGACCTTTTTTAATTAAAAAAAACAGAGATTTCGACTTTCATGACTCTAATTGGAATTTTTTCTGGCCATTATGAGTCTTAAGATTTTTTTTAAATAAAAACGATTCAAAAATCAATTTTTTATTAAAAAATATTAGAATTGCGCCTTAAAAAGACCAGTAAAAATTATCCAAGATGAGTCAGTTAAATCGGTATTTTTTCAAACTAACGAAGCCCCTTATTTCAATTCGTCTTTTACAAAATAGTCATACAAAGGTTTAATTTTTGGAGGCGGGTTATTTTGCCTGCACTAAAAACGATTTTGCAGGCAAAATGGACCGGATAAATTTCGGATCTGGTTTACTCACATGTAAATTATAGTATATTCTCAAAAGTATTTAACAATCTATCCCACCAGTAAAAAACGTATTAATGTCCATTAGAAGTCGACCATTTTAAGGTCCTTTTAAGTAATTATCAACTTCCGTTTTCCTTAAATCAACCAGCTAATAATTCTTCAATTTTCCCCCGATTCAACAAAAATGTACAAAATATGGCGGGAGGAAATAAATGTTCATAAAAGACTATTTTAAGAGTTTCTCATAAAGACCGCATTTCGCTGAAAAAAAAATATTTTGGTTTGAAAAATTTGATTGCGATTCTTTTCAGAAAATAAAGCTCAAACGAAAGCACTTGATACATTTTAAATATTTTGAGAAAACTCTAAAAATAAAATTTGATTACAGTATCATCTTTTTATTTCAAATTGAATATCTATCTCATTACGCAGACTTTTCTCGAAATTATGGAATTAAATTACAGTAAAGTGTCTTTAGTAGGACGCGTCATAAGGATTTTGAAAGTACTGTCACACGAAAAGTAATTTACTGTACTTTAAAAAAATGTCATGGTATGATACATATGTAACATTCGTATCNTTAGGACGCGTCCTACTAAACACTTTACTGTGAAAAAAAAGATGATTTTGAAATTTTATTTTGAAATGTTTACCAAATTTTTTCAAAACAATTAGTTTAGTGCTCAGTGGTTTTATTCAGCTTATATTCAGACCAGAACCGCAAACCAATTGATTTTTTTCGAACAAAATTAGTGTTTTTGACTTGTGGTTCAAATTAATATCAACTAATAATTAAATGCGGTATTCATGAAAAATTTTAACTCCTATCCTCTTATAATATATCTTTTTCTAAAATATCAAATTTTTTATTAACTCTAACGCGTCTTGTGCAAAATATTATATTTCAATGTTTTAAATTTATCTTTTTGTTTTCGAATTCGAAAAAGGGCTATTGATCTATTAAATGTCGTTTCATATTTGTTCTCATATTCATTTCACCCCTGTCAGCCCCTTAAAAATGATTTTTAATTTAATTTGGCCGACTAGTTAACAGAGTGAACACTCCCTAGGCGATCTTCGGGCAAATATTCTAAGCCATACATTTTTTAAGCAATATTTTTACAAAAAACTTTAATGCAATTTTAAGTTAATTTTAATTTAAAAGTCTGATTTTGATAAAAAACATTTCTCACTATTTTGACATGAAATAAGCCCTTTTTAATCACTCGGTTCGAATCCAGCTCAAAGGCTGATTTGTTGACCGGATATGACGCTATTTGTGCATTTATTAACCATTTAGATATAAAATATTTGTCAGAAATTTAGGACTTTTCGGTAATAAACTTATATCAGTCCACGTTGTCCCTTGTGATATTTTTACATGATAAATTATTGTATTTTTTTATTGTACACAACGAAATTTTAGAATATAAAATTTATTAAAATTATTTTAATCATTTTATATAAAAGATATTTTTTAAATTGAAATATACAATATCGTGGGTCTAATATAATGCTCGAATTAAAAATGCATTTTATTAACCCTAATCTACTGTATATTTAAATTTATAATATTTTATCCGTTTTAGCGCAATTCAAAAAATGATCTTATTTGCACCTAATATTTCTATATCCTATTTCACTGTTCTATCATTCGAATTCACCTTTTCATTAAAAAAAATTAATTTTCACTTGAAATTCTCGGCGTCTAAAACTTGCCAAATTCACAAATCGCTCGATTTTCATGACTTTTCTCAGCAAAAGTCAGCAAATAAAATTTTCTTATAATTTAACTTTCGTCCGATCAGATTGTAGATTTACTTTGATTTGTATTGTACGAATTTTAAAAACATGCCCTAGACTAGAAATGTCCTCATATCGGTATCAAGTCTATTGAATTAAGAAAAAACTCAGTAAAGGCAATTTAAAGCAAAACTTACTGTCTTGAAAATGCACCTACGCAATAAAATACAAATATCAGATACTACATACAGTCTAAAGCTTTTAATAGGACGCGAACGGGCTCCAACTGTCAGCTATTTTTCTTGAAATAAATTATAAAAATACAATTTTTAAATTTATTTTAAGAAAAATGGCTAAAAGTTGGAGCCGGTCCGCGTCCTAATAAAAGCTTTTTCATCATATTTTTGCGTATGCGTATTTTCAAAATGTTAACCTCCCGTTACCTTGACTTTACGGGTTAATAAAAATTCTAGAAAATTTTGATCGTTTAAATTTTTCGCTGGCAGAGCTGATATTAAAAGCTGCTCATGGTTCATCATGTGGTTTTATTAAATATTTCACTGGTTCCCCCTTAACAAAATCTTTTATATCTAAATGTAAAGAATGTTTAAAACATTTTTGATTTTTAGTATATTAATATATTGGACACATTTTTTTCTTTCATTTTAGGAAATTCTCTCTGCTGCCACATTTATAGGTGGCACTCTTGAGCTTTTTTCTTAGTGGTAGAATATTTATGCTGCTAATTGTTTTTCCCGTTTTCTAAAATTTATTTGTCCAAACTGTGGTAAATTTCATTTGTGATTAAAAGAGTACGTAAATTTGAAAAGTTTAAAAATGTTTTTAGATGTTGCCCATTCTTTTCGGGGCACTGTTTCAGCTAGTCCCTGGAGACTCGATAGATTGCGCCGAGCTTGGTTTTGAAACAGGTAATCAAAACTAAAATCCGAGTGTAAAAATTTGAAACCAAAAAGTTGTACACTTATAATGTTGTGTTTGTTATTAAGGACAAAATGGATAATTTTTCAAAGATTAATTTCATTTTAAAATACCATAATAATGCAGCGGATATTTTAAGCTATTGGTTTTTTTTCATTTATTCGATGTAACAAGTTTGTATTTTTTTTTAAATTCCCTTATATAAGGGATAAAAGGGAAAATGTTTTGATATCCCTATCGCCTACGTTACAACTCGCACGTCACGATGATGAGTCGGAATTTACATATGTATATATTATATATAGGGTGCGCAGCGGGAACCCTACAGACTGAACTAAAACTGTTGATAAACATTTTTTTTTTTCTATCGAGGGGTAATCGCCACCGAAAAAGACGATTCCGAGAAATTTTTTTGGGCCATCTAGTGGTCAGAAAGTGAGTTTCAAAAACCCTCATTTTCAGCACTAATTTAGTTTTTTAGCATAATCAGCTCAATTTTTTAGTTTTCATGTGGCAAGGATCGTACTCACATTAAAATTTGCTATTTTTTGACAAAAAATGCGTAGGCGGAACACTTTGTAAGATGAATACTTCTTGATGAATACTCTTGAATACTTAATTTTATTTTTTCATTTTATGCAGAATTCACAAAGCTTTCAGATGCGCATAGTGAGAACCATGCGCAAGACTGCGGAAAAATTGCAAATGCCGATTTATTATTTTAACCGTCATTTTCCCTGGCCAAAATGCCAA
>SCLH01002321.1:91176-116616 GCA_004367855.1 Oikopleura vanhoeffeni
ACCGGTTATTACCGGTAAACCGGAAATCTGGTCTCTTAAAAAATAAGTTTTGAGCACGTTACAACTCGTTGGCTGTCGGATACAATTGGAATTTCTGAAATCTGATGAGCCATCTCCGAGAACATTCGATGCAACTGACACTACCTTTTTGCATTAGCTAAAGAAAAAAGCCGCCACAGTCTTCACTAACATCGTTGATTAAATTTGCTTTGCTATCGGGGGGTGATCGCCACCGAAAAATACGATTCCGAGCAAAAAACGTTTTTTTTGCCATCTAGTGGTCAGAAAGTGAGTTTCAAAAACCCTCCTTTTCAGCCCTAAGGTGGTTTTGGCACTAAGCTCCTTAAAAAAACCACCTAATTTCAATTTTCATTATAATAAACTTAATTATTTCGATTTTTATGAGAACGACGCCGTTACGACGGTCGTTAAAAAATTGCTTTATTATTAATTTTTTTTTGAAGATATAATGTTTGAAAGAAAAACTTGGGTCATTTTGATGAAAAATGCGTAGGTGAAAGATTATACCTAAATCTGCTCGTATATTGTGTCAAATTTTCAGGAGAACACGAAAAAATAATTTTCCCCAGCAAAACCAGTTAAAGCCGTCTCCAATTCAAACCAATAACCGGTATTTTTACCGGTAAAAAATTAGATTTTCAACTTTTATTTTCGTTTTTCGTTGCTATCAATAGTTCAAAAGATAAAAACTTGCCTAAGAATGACTCATCTTTTGTGAGCTAGATCTGCCTTAAATGTATAAATTTGTTTAGCCGTCGCTTCATGTGCATTCCCAGTAATGAAAGGAATGGTTATTTTGACCAATTCTGAGAAATCTCGTCGATCCCGCGAGGCCGTTATGGAGTTTCTCTTGGCCAATCATCCGCTAGATTGTCCTATTTGTGATCAAGGAGGTGAATGCGATTTGCAAGATCAGGCGATGACTCATGGTTCAGATAGATCTAGATTCTGGGAAAATAAAAGAGCCGTAGAAGATAAGGATATTGGACCACTAGTTAAAACTGTAATGACCAGATGTATTCAGTGTACCAGATGTGTCAGGTAAATCTATGGATAATTTTACATTACCATGCCAAAAATCAGCCCGCGCTCGGGCGCGCGGCTATTAATTTTTTATCACCGAAGTCAGAATTTTTCTGTCAAAATGACCAATTTTTTTTACAAAAATTTTCCGAATTTTTTTTTTCAAAATTTTTATTTTAGAAAAAAGCAATTTTTTTGTGAGTAAGGCCTTGGTATTCATAAATAAAGTTAAAATGAAAAGTATGCTTAAATATCAATTTAGTTATAAAAAAATGATTTTGGTAAGCCATTTTCTGGCCACTAGAGGGCTCAAAAAGTTTTTTTAATGCTCAGAATCATTTTCCTTGGGGTATATTTACCCTGTAAGGTCAAATAATTTAGGTCATCGGTTATGGTTTAGTCAGAAAGTTTTGCCGTGGCTCCCGTATATATACTTAACCATGCAGTCGGAATATTTCGGTAGATAGTATCATTTTTGGAATTATGAGTCATTTTGAACCAAAAAGAGGACAAAAGGTGACCAATTGGTTGGCCATATTAGATTTGGTTGTTGTGTCAATCGGAAAAGTTTATTTTTGCCTTTTGCTGGTAAAATTTTATTTTGCCAGCTGAAAGGTGAATTTTATACAGCCTGAGTTTTCTCGTTTACCGCGTTTTTTTATTCCGGAAGAAATACTCAATGGTGATTAGTCAATACCCGAAATACCTGTATCTGATTGGTTCATTTTTTGCGGAATAAAAAAACGCGGTAAACAAGAAAACTCAGGCTGTAGGTCGAAATTGGCGATTTACAAGTATATTTGAAGAATGCTTTGTTTCGTGCTCCAGTTTGATAAATTGACTGTTTGCTATCTTTGAATAGTTTGATTTATTATCAGGATATATTTGGATGATTTTGGTCCGTTCTTGCATCGTTCCAAATCTTTAGAATTAAGATCAAGCATTCTTCTGCCATCAGTCATTTTCCATAAATCTGGGAGATAGATCTTTTTAGCGGTTGAGCCGATTTTATTGATTTTGAACCAAATTTCGGCTTCTGGAAAGGGGTTAAAATGTCATCAATGATTAAATGGCCTCGTTTGAGCTGACAGTGTCGGTAGCAGTAGCGAATTACTGTCGATTGAGTTCGGACATTTTTCACTTGAACACGTTTATCCTAAAATAAATATTTGAGAAAATAGAACTCTTCAAAAAATCATTTCAAATTAAGGAGTGGCATAAACACTTTATTATTCCAAAATGGTGAGCTCGATATATGATTTCTGAAAAATATTATTTTGATAATTTAAGATATAAACTGGAAAAAAATATTTTTCAGCTAGTATGTTTGAGCTAGATGGCTTGAAATCATTAAACATCTCATATTTCCGGCACTAGTGGTCAGAAAATATGAGCTGTTTATGAGTTTCAAGCTATCTAAGCTCAAAACCTGTAACTAAAAAATAGATTTTTATCTTAAAATTGGGTTAAATTGGCTTAATCTTTGCTAAACTAACAGATTGTTATCTCTAGTTTTTTTTGTCCATTATTGTTTTTTTATGAATTAATATATACATAAAACAGTAATGAACAAAAAACAAAATTAACAATATGTAAAATTTAGCAAAGATTAGTGGCTTTAAATGGCCAATAATGCCCATTCATCCTTTTAATTGATTTTTAATCGTCCAACTTTTAAAATATTGGTTTGACCTCTACCTGTAAATGCTCAATATAAGCGATAGGAATTGACTCAAAATTTTGGCCCTTTTCTATTTTTGAAATTCTCCATTCTCCCCCAATATCGTCAGAAGTGCCATCCCGATTCCATAAGATAAGTTGTGCCATCATATATTCCGCCTGCCAAGTCCGATCATTCTCAGAAATCAGATATCAAATCATATAAATTTGTCTCGTAGACTTTCTCCGCGAGCGAATCAAAGTGCAAAAAACATCGTTGCCAATAATTTTCAAAAATCTTCGATCGGTGTAAATAGGTTTTCGGTAGATAAATAACATCAAGTTATTGCCGATCACCCATGAACAGGGAAAATCTCATGTGAGATCTAAGTCCAAATATCGACTATTATCAAGATTATTACTGTATATTTCTAAGTAATTTTCAGTTCCAAGAAATTCTGACCAAAGTTCATTTATTGAGATTTTATCTTCTCATGAGATATTTTGAGACACCTAGAAATTTAAATTAATTTCATAAAATGAAAAAGTTCAGTCGGAGTTATGATTTTTCATTGTAATGGTCAAAAACTTAACAAAAAGGTGAAAATATTTCAATTTTACGCCCTCAAATGTGTGAATAGAGAAAAAGCTGAATTAAGAATTTTAACCAATATGACATTTGACCGAATGCTTAGTTAGAAATTTAGCGAATGTTTAAATTTTTATTTGAAAAATTGTTTTTAATCTTGTTAATTGAACGATTTTTTTTCATTCAATACAATTTTGACATTTGAACGAATGTTTCAATTTTGACAATTGAACAATGTTTTTATTAAGACATCTTAATGTTTTAATTTTGACATTTGAGCGAATGTTTCAATTTTTACATTTGAACAATGTTTTAATTAAGACATTTTAATGAATGTTTTAATTTTACATCTTTAACGAATGTTTCAATTTTACATGTAAACAAATGTTTTAATTTTGACTTTTGTCAAATGTTTAAACTTTGAAATTTGAACGAATATTTTTATGACATTTGAACAACTGTTTTAATTTTAACAAAAAAAAAAATATTTTAAATACCTGAAATTATTTTTTTATTCTCAGAATGGCCATCGTAGTCACAACTCCGTAAAGTGCGTGTTTAGCAATCGGCTCATTTTCTCTACTATTGTTACTGTATCCATTGAAGGTGTTCTCTCTGATAATATTTTGTATTTCATCTCAACTGGATCTAGACTTAGGTCATTCAGCAAAATAAAGTTTGTTTCCCATTGTCCGAAATATCAAAAAAAGGTTCCAAGAGATCAACGGACATTCAGGGTCGAGGCAGTTTTCCATCATTCGCGCATTTGACTGATTTTTAAGAAATTCATTAATTTTGAAGAATCTTTTTGAATCAATTTTGCTCCGTTGCCCCGAGATCGGTAATTTTGAAAATATTTATAGTCGAGGGTCTCCCCATTATAAATCTGTTTGATGAGTCATAGTCACCACATAGGTTGAACCTATGCTTACATGGGGGTAGGAGTATCCATGCATTTCTTCATCTCGAATTCTATAGTAGATGTTTGTGAGGAGGTCCGATCTTATTCGGATATTTTTTGGGCTTCTTGGTATTTTGCAATACCATAAATGAATAATGCGAGTTTTGATTATATGAATCGGTTATTTTTTTCAAGGCAAATCGTAGACGTAGCAAGCTGTTTTTTTAGCTGCCAGAACTCTTAACTATTCCAAAATTTTTCTCGAAAAACATTTCCGCAATAAAGGCATTTTTAGTCCAAGGAAAATTTATACGCATTTTATTTGGAGTCATCATTTTCTGCGAGTTTTTTTCATCTGGGTATGAGAGAAGTGCCTTTTTTTGCTTGATTAGCACGACAAATTTCTGCGTTTAAAAATCGAAAAACCGATTCTAGGAGATTGTTAGACTCTCGATACTTTAGCAAAGAAGCCAAAACACAGAGATAATCTTGGATTTTTCTGGCTCATTTTTCTTTATTTATTTTTAAATTTATTATTTGAGGAGTTTCCTTCTTTATATATTTGGTGCGGCGTGGTTAGCGCTAGAACAACGCGTACCGTGCAGATGCGGGTTAATCGGTTATGGCGAAATAAGTAAGGTGTGGCAGTGGGGGTTTAACCAATTAATATGCAATAATTACCAGGCGGAAACCAGCTTGCCTAAGGGCTAGCGACAGAGTATAGAAAAAGTTCCAGGGAAATATGCTTACCACTGGATTTCACTTGTTCTGATATATTTAAGGCTTGCAAAATTGATGCGTTTTGTGTGGATTTTATGTCTAGTTTTGTTGCTAGGTTTTTTTCTGGACTTTTTTTTCCAGGCTTTTTTTCGTAAGTTTTTACTCTCTAAGTAAACGATAACATAAGCCTACGGCAAAAGGATAAGAGGAAAATAGGGTTGGAAAAAATATTCGGTAGGGGTGTAAAAAAACTCATTTTTTTGATACCTTTTCCGAATATCATGTGACTGATATTCCATATGGTTAAATAGTATATGAATATTTGGAAAAGTGGTCAAAATTGGGCTTTTTGAACACCCAACACCATCACAATTAAATCGTTTTTTGTAATCTAGACCAAAATTTAGAAATATTAACAATGAAATTTATCATAAACGGTTTTAATTTCAGTCAAAACTGGCAATATGCATAAGGTAGTTTTTTTTTAGACGCGACGATTTTGATTTTTTCCATTTTTCATTATGAAAAACCGTTAATAAAACTTATTTTGGGAATTTTATTTTCAGCCATTAGTCCTTAGATTTCATTAGTTTTGTATGATACCCTATTGGCGGTCATTTAGGGTGATTGAAAATCTCGATTTTAAAAACTTTTTGGAAATAAAATTTTTAAAAACTTTTGGAACCAAAAATTTCAAAAAATTAAAAGAAAAACTTACCGTTTCAGTGCCGTGTGAAAAGTCAAATCTGTCGCGTCTAAAAAAACAACAAGTATTATGAAACTATAAAATAAATGATTACTAAACAGATCAGATTGAGAACTTGGAGGTTTAATAATAGTGACCTGAATAGGGAATTGATTTGCGAAAATCTTTAAAAATTATTGTTTTAGGAGTCCGATTCTGTTACGATTGGCCTCCAAACGCCAGCGACTTACGCAAACCAATGATCCGAAACGAACACACAAACTTGTCAAAGTTTGATTGGCAAGACGCCCCTTTCCGTTGCCAGCTGACGCAATCATGATGCTGGTGACCAGGTAAATCATTATTTTGTTGATATATTATACAAAAAAAAACATTTTTGACATTATTTTATTTTTTTTGATATTTCCTAATGTTCTTTTAAATTAAACGCTATTTTTCACAGGTAACTTTTTTTTAGAACACCTCACCAGGTTTGTCAGTCTTTTAGCCCAGGTGGACCTTGACAAAGTATACCTCCCCGGGTAGTTTTTTTAAGAGATTTTTTTTGTGCATATGACACTTCTTTATGAGTCAAGATGAACAGTTTTTCATGTTTTCAACAACATTGTGGAATGGTGTCAAGATTTTAACATTGCCAAAAATTTTCGACAAAGTTAGTTTGCCAAATTGCTAAAGAGTACGGTACCAACCACTTTAATTTAGCGTCTACTCACTACGCGTGAATAAGGTGTATCAAAAAATCTTAAGAGTTTTACTTTCGCTGTTGAACTGGCAAAAATCTCGTTTGCGATATATTGTTCCGTTCTCAAATGGCAGCGACAAAACTGCGGGGGTTTCTTATCTTAAAAAATTAACCTTAATCAAAAATTATAATTCAATCGAAGTTTTGCTTTTATTTGGAATAATTATCTTTAGATATATCTTTAAGAATTTCAATATTGGAGATATTTCAGTTGAGAAAAATACCACTGATCACAATTTACAGATAATATCTTATTCGCCTTTTCAGACATTAAAACATATGAAAACACGAACAACGTTGAACTTAGTCGATAACCCCCCAAATTGTAGGATGTTTAGGCAAGGATTATATGGGGGGAAGACCCCCAAACCCCCCTATTTATTTAAATAAATTTATCTTTAGATCCTATTAATCTTTAAAGATTTCAATGATTGGAGATATTTCAGTTGAAAGAAAAAATAGCCACTGATCAGAATTTACAGATAATATCTTTATTCGCCTTTTTCAGACAGTAAACCATATCTGAAAACACGAACAACGTGAAACTAAGTCAGATAACAAACATAAATATGAAGGAGTTCAGCTCCATGACTGAGAATCTTGTAAAAAAATGCCATATGAAAAATAAAAATGTTCTCCATCTTTTCAATATGTTTTGCCATCTGAAAAAGCCGATTAGGATATATTTTTGTTTGCTCAGCTTTCTTAACGTGAAGATAATCTCCGATCTTGAAAAGCTACATCAAAGGCAAAAACGTTTCGACTAAATTTGATTTTTTGAATTTATTGCCTATTTCAACAAATGTGATTATCACGATTCCAGAAATCGGTCGAAATGTCTCAAATAAAAAAATCACAAATTGAAATTCTTGAAAGGTGCCCTAAAAATCTCACATATTATTAAGAATGCCAAAATTAAGAAAAATCATATTACAAATAGTCAAAAATACAAAATTTTTTGAAAATTCAAATAACAAATGGTTTACAATGCCTCTAAATCAAATATTTTGAGATAACATAAACATGTTTCATGAAGTCATATTACGACTTTGATTGTGTGTTCATAAATCACACATTTTTTAATATCTTACAAATTGAAAAATTTTTCAAAATGTCACAATTAATTCGTGTTGGAAATGTCTCCTAATCGATTATTGAACATGGTCCGACATAAAAATTATCAAAATGTAAAATTAATATTATTTGATCTGAGTCCTAAATCAAGACATTTGGACATCCTCAAAATATAATTTTGTTTTCCAAAAATTATTAAGAATACGATCAGTCTTAAAATGGTCCCAAATCAGCACGCATTTGGCGTATTTTTTTGAAGTGCAATCAATTTTGTGATTCGGTTGCCACAAGTTTTTTTCTCGAGATGGATGAATTTTAAGAATTCTCCCTGGTCATATTTTTCTTTTTTTCCTAATTTAGAATAAGATGAAATTTCTCTTTCCCTCAAATGAATCGTTTTGAATCTTACCCTAACTTTGTGTCATATTAAAGAAATTTGACCCCAAAAAAATATTGCCCAGAAATTGAAGCCGAATGGTGGAAAAAAAATCTAACTCATATCATATCGCAGTGATTGGAAAACACGGCCAATTTTGGACAACCGATGTCAAAAACGCTTCGTCGCGTATAAAAATTTTTCTTATCAACGGTCTTTTGAACAATTTTTTAAATCGGTTCTCCATATGTGAGAAAAAAACTCGGTTGCAACTAAATCACAAAATTGTTTGCGCTGAAAAAAAATCACGCAGCCATTTGAAAATTGTGCATAATAATCAACATCTCTTTTTAAACGTCTTAAAATAATTTAAAATGAATAATTTATACATTTAAGGTTTGGATGCAGTGTCGGCCCATTTGCTGATGGAAAACTATGTGTCTTCTTCAAAGATCTAGTCAATAAAGCTGGGCTCCGAAATGGTCTGTACGGAAGAAAAAATTTATTGCCTTCAAATGATTTCCGCTCCCGACTACACCTTTTTAATAACAACTATTAATAGGGCATCGAAGAGAAAGCTGAGACCATTGTTATTATTGGTTCAAATCCGAGATATGAAGCTCCTTTGATTAATGCCAGAAATACAGAAAGCTTGGTTACATAATGAAAACTGAAGTTGACGTTATTGACTCTGAAATCAATCTTTCTTATACTTATTAACTATCACGGAAATGATCCACAAAGTATAGCTTTTTTTAAGTATGAAATATTTTTCACAATAACACATTTTGATAATTACGTCATTAAAGAAAATTTGAAAAACGCGTCATTTATTTTTGAAAATTATTATTTCGAAATAACTTGTTCGTTCATTGTGATTTTACTTGAAATTTGTCTTAGTAATGAAAAGTGTCCGCTTAGACAGAATTCACAGTATAAGATTTGTTTTCTGATAATAAGTTAATTTCTACACAAAGCTTTTATGATACCAATGATATTTTTGTCTAAAAAAAATTAAAAAAAAACTACTTTATTGCTTTAATTAATTAAAAATTAATAGAGATTATCTTACAAAATTAAAAATCAGAAAAAATTGGTGAGATCTGATTTTTAGATCACTCGATTTATTATTTATTGTTAGGTAATTACGGCCAATAAAAAATGGTAAGGTGGATTTTAATTTGAAAGCCAAGCTATCGCCGCGTCTGTATTTTTTGACAAGAACTAAAACTCTTAGGTAGCTTTTTTTTTAAATCTCTAAAGATTTAATTTCACGCACCATCAATTTTTTTTTGAAATATTTTATATTTTCCATAGAAAGCTCCTCAGTTTTGCTACTCAGTTTCACCACGATAANGGCCAATAAAAAATGGTAAGGTGGATTTTAATTTGAAAGCCAAGCTATCGCCGCGTCTGTATTTTTTGACAAGAACTAAAACTCTTAGATTTAATTTCACGCACCATCAATTTTTTTTTGAAATATTTTATATTTTCCATAGAAAGCTCCTCAGTTTTGCTACTCAGTTTCACCACGATAACCCATCTTCTTTAATAATCTTATGTATTGTGCGTTCTTTTTACTCATTATTTTTTTTACCGGAGTGTACCGGTGATCCGGTCGACTGGGGAAAACGAAAAAAAAATCTGTCGTTTGAATTTTGATCAGGTACACGATGCAAAAAACGTTTTTGATGATACTATGTCTGATCTTCGACTTCGTCAAAATATTTGTTTGTGTCTTTAAAAAAAGCTACCTTTAGATTATTCAACTTTAAAAATAAATCAAAAAATCTGCGCGTCGGGTTAGCCGTAGTTTCCGAAATTTTAAGATTTTTAGAAGTATTTTCTTCAGATAATTGGCTGTATTTCCTGATCTAGAAATATGATTCCACCATTTTTTTTTAATTTTGTAAGATAATTTCTTATAAACGTTATTTATTTTTGTATTTTTACTTGAAAATTAAAAAAATTTCTGCCACAATTCTGGCATACCTTTATTTCGAGCGTGACCAAAAAAGCTTGGCGTATAAATTAAGCTCATACAATTTCGAAAAATTAATGCAAGAATTTGCATCAAAAATGTTTCTGAAGGTATACCTATATTATATATAGGCTATATGGATTACCTCAGAGTACAAATCCTAAATATTTGAATGATACAAACAACGCAAGATATTAGCACCCAATCAAAACCATTGATTGCGGAATAGGCCGATTTCATTGGTCAGGTTGAGAAAGGATCAACCAATCAAATGCTCAGATTTCGCATTTTTCAAATATTTAGGATTTGTCCTCTGAGGTCCGGTAATCGATATATATTTTTATAAATTTTCTACTTTCCAGATTCTGTCAAGAAATCGCCGGTATCGATGAGCTCGGAACAACCGGTCGGGGAAATGACCTTCAAATTGGAACCTATGTTGAAAAAGCTCTGGGAACCGAACTTTCTGGAAACTTAATCGATGTGTGCCCAGTAGGAGCGCTGACCTCTAAACCGTACGCTTTTACCGCGAGACCATGGGAGACTAGAAAAACGGATTCAGTCGATGTTATGGACGCGGTTGGGGCTAATATCGTCATTTCGACCAGAGCTGGAGATTTATTGAGAATTGTACCAAGATTAAATGAAGATGTTAACGAAGAATGGATGGCGGATAAGGTAAATATATAGGGTGCGCAGCGGGTACATTTCTAACTTTTGAACTGTCGATATCAGCGAAAAGATAAAAACATCTTGGGTAGAATTCCTAGGAAAAATATTCAGATTTTTCACCGGTAATATTATTGGTTTGAATTACCGGTTGCCGAAAAAGTGCAGTTTTTTCTTTAGAATTAGTATTTTCGGGTTTAACATATGATTAAAAGTTGCTTCTAGGTTATTTTATGGGTCCCCTTTGGTGATAAAATTTAAGGCTCTTATTATTGAAGAATGCCCAATGGTCCGTAAATGCCCAATTGTCCGAATTCTCGTAACCTAAAACTTTCGGACGATCAAGGTTTTTATTGATCAAGCCGCCTCTCAACCAAGTTTTATTTGTCCGTCTAAAGTTAGTTTATTGTCCCAATAATGTACTTCAGCATTACTTTTGTTAACAAAAAAATACTTTAGTGTCATCACTGACTCATCAAAGTAAATAAGCTTGGACGACAACTTAAACCTCCTGAACCTACATTTTCAAAACTTAAAAATTACCGGAAATTATTATGGTTTTTGTTAATTCTCAAATTGAGAATTTGAAATCCCGTTCAATAGTAGCCAGTAAGTAAAGCCAATCATACTATTTAAAGCGAGAAGAAACATCTCACTCCGAGTGCACTGTAATTAAGTTACAAAGCATTTTTTGAGTTGACAAACATTTTTTAGCAGTAAAATAATACCCCCTATTAGGGGGCCCCTAAGGGCAGATTGCTAATTTTATATTGAAAATTTGAATTTATTTTTTCACAAATTACTTGGTCAGAAAATGGGTTACAAGTATATTTGAAGAACTGCTTTGTTTTCGTGCTCCAGTTTTGATAAATTGACTTGTGCTATCTTTGAATAGTTAGATTTATTATCAGGATATATTTTGGATGATTTTGGTCCGTTCTTGCATCGTTCCAAATCTTTAGAATTAAGATCAAGCATTCTTCTGCCATCAGTCATTTTCCATAAATCTGGGAGATAAATCTTTTTAGCGGTTGAGCCGATTTTATTTGATTTTGAACCAAATTTCGGCTTCTGGAAAGGGGTTAAAATGTCATCAATGATTAAATGGCCTCTTTTGAGCTGACAGTGTCGGTAGCAGTAGCGAATTACTGTCGATTGAGTTCGGACATTTTTCACTTGAACACGTTTATCCTAAAAATAAATATTTGAGAAAATAGAACTCTTTCAAAAAATCATTTCAAATTAAGGAGTGGCAGTAAACACTTTATTATTCCAAAATGGTTGAGCTCGAAATATGATTTCTGAAAAATATTATTTTGATAATTTTAAGATATAAACTCGAAAAAAAAATATTTTTCAGCTAGATGTTTTGAGCTTAGATAGCTTGAAATCATTAAACATCTCATATTTCCGGCACTAGTGGTCAGAAAATATGAGCTGTTTAATGATTTCAAGCTATCTAAGCTCAAAACCTGTAACTAAAAAATAGATTTTGATCTTAAAATTGGGTTAAATTGGCTTAATCTTTGCTAAACTAACAGATTGTTATCTCTAGTTTTTTTTGTCCATTATTGTTTTTCTATGAATTAATATATACATAAAACAGTAATGAACAAAAAACAAAATTAACAATATGTAAAATTTAGCAAAGATTTACTGGCTTTAAATGGCCAATAATGCCCATTCATCCTTTTAATTGATTTTTAATCGTCCAACTTTTAAAATATTGGTTTGACCCTTACCTGTAAATGCTCAATATAAGCGATAGGAATTGACTCAAAATTTTGGCCCTTTTCTATTTTTGAAATTCTCCATTCTCCCCCAATATCGTCAGAAGTGCCATCCCTATCCATAAGATAAGTTGTGCCATCAATATATTCCGCCTGCCAAGTCCGATCATTCTCAGAAATCAGATCAAAATCATATAAATTTGTCTCGTAGACTTTCTCCGCGAGCAGATCAAAGTGCAAAAAACATCGTTGCCAATAATTTTCAAAATCTATCGAATCGGTGTAAATAGGTTTTCGGTAGATAAATAACATCAAGTTATGCCGATCACCCATGAAAAGGGAAAATCTCAGTGGGAGATCTAAGTCCAAATATCGACTATTATCAAGATTATTACTGTATATTTCTAAGTAATTTTCAGTTCCAAGAAATTCTGACCAAAGTTCATTTATTGAGATTTTATCTTCTTCATGAGATATTTTGAGACACCTAGAAATTTAAATTAATTTCATAAAATGAAAAAGTTCAGTCGGAGTTATGATTTTTCATTGTAATGGTCAAAAAACTTAACAAAAAGGTGAAAATATTTCAATTTTACGCCCTCAAATGTGTGAATAGAAAAAGCCTGAATTAAGATATTTAAACCAATATGACATTTGACCGAATGCTGAGAGTTAGAAATTTGAGCGAATGTTTAAATTTTGTAATTTGGAAAAATTGTTTTTAATCTTGTTAATTGAACGATTTTTTTTTACATTCAAATCAATTTTGACATTTGAACGAATGTTTCAATTTTGACAATTGAACAAATGTTTTTATTAAGACATCTTAATGTTTTAATTTTGACATTTGAGCGAATGTTTCAATTTTTACATTTGAACAAATGTTTTAATTAAGACATTTTAATGAATGTTTTAATTTTAACATTTGAACGAATGTTTCAATTTTACATGTAAACAAATGTTTTGATTTTGACTTTTGTCAAATGTTTAAACTTTGAAATTTGAACGAATATTTGTTATTGACATTTGAACAACTGTTTTAATTTTAACAAAAAATAAATATTTTAAATACCTGAAAGTTATTTTTTTATTCTCAGAATGGCCATCGTAGGTCACAACTCCGTAAAGTGCGTGTTTAGCATTCGGCTCATTTTCTCTACTATTGTTACTGTATCCATTGAACGGTGTTCTCTCTGATAATATTTTGTATTTCATCTCAACTGGATCTAGACTTAGGTCATTCAGGCAAAATAAAGTTTGTTTCCCATTGTCCGAAAATATCAAAAAAGGTTCCAAGAGATCAAACGGACATTCAGGGTCGAGGCAGTTTTCCATCATTCGCGCATTTGACTGATTTTTAAGAAATTCATTAATTTTTGAAGAATCTTTTTGAATCAATTTTGCTCCGTTGCCCCGAGATCGGATAATTTTGAAAATATTTATAGTCGAGGGTCTCCCCATTAATAAATCTGTTTGATGAGTCATAGTCACCACATAGGTTGAACCTATGCTTACATGGGGGTAGGAGTATCCATCATTTTTCATCTCGAATTCTATAGTAGATTTTGGAGAGGCCGATTTATTCCGGATATTTTGGGCTTCTTGGTACATTTTGCAATAACCCCAAAATGAATAATGCGAGTTTTGATTATACTGATCGGTTATTTTTTCAAGCAAATCGTAGACGTAGCAACTGTTTTTTAGCTCCAGAACTCTTAAATTCCAAAATTTTCTCGAAAACTTTCCGAATAAGGCATTTTTAAGTCCAAGGGAAAATTTTACCATTTGATGTTTGGAGTCATCATTTTCTGCGAGTTTTTTCATCTGGGTATTGAGAGAAGTGATTTTTTTGCTGATTACAGAACAATCTTCTGCGTTTAAAAATCGAAAAACCGATTCTAGGAGGATTGTAGACTCTCTATACTTTAGCAAAGAAGCCAAAACACAAATCTCTGGATTTTTCTGGCTCATTTTCTTTTATTTATTTTTAATTGTATTATTTGAGGAGTTTCCTTACTTTATATTATTTGGTGCGGCGTGGTTAGCGCTAGACAGCGTTACGTGCAGATGCGGGTTAATCGTGTTATGTGCGAATAAGTAAGGTGCAGTGGGGGTTAACCAATTATATGCAAATAATTACCAGGCGGAAACCAGCTTGCCTAAGGGCCTAGCGACAAGTAATAGAAAAAGTTCCAGGAATATGCTTACACTGGATTTCACTTGTCTGATATATTTAAGGCTTGCAAAATTGATGCGTTTTGTGTGGATTTTTACATTTTTATGTCTAGGTTTTGTTGCTAGGTTTTTTCTGGACTTTTTTTCAAGGCTTTTTCGTAAGTTTTTTACTCTAGTAAACGATAACATAGCCTAGGCAAAAGATAAGAGGAAAATAGGGGTTGGAATAAAATATTCGGTAGGGGTGTAAAAAAACTCATTTTTTGATACTTTTCCGAATATCATTTGACTATAATCCATATGGATTATAGTCATATGATATTTGGAAAAGTGTCAAAAATGGGCTTTTTAACACCCCAACCCATCACAATTAAATCGTTTTTTTGTAATCTAGACCAAAATTTAGAAATATTAACAATGAAATCTTACATAAACGGTTAATTTCAGTCAAAACTGGCAATATCATAAGGTAGTTTTTTTTAGACGCGACAGATTTGATTTTTTACCATTTTGTCATTATGAAAAACCGTAATAAAACTTAATTTTGGGAATTTTATTTTTCAAGCCATTAGTCTTAGATTTCATTAGTTTTGTATGATAACCCATATTGGCGTCATTTAGGGTATTTTGAAAATCTCCGAATTTTAAAAACTTTTGGAAAAAAAATTTTTAAAACTTTTGGACCAAAAATTTCAAAAAATTAAAAAAAATTACCGTTCGTGCCTGTGTGAAAAGTCAAATCTGTCGCGTCTAAAAAAACAACCAAGTATTATGAAATATAAAATAAATGTTACTAAAACAATAGTGAAGAACTGGAGGGTTATAATAGTGACCTGAATGGGAAGTTTGCGAAAATCTTTAAAAATTATTGTTTTAGGCAGTCCGATTCTGTTACGATTGGGCCTCCCAACGCCAGCGACTTTAACGCAAACCAATGATCCGAAACGAACACACAAACTTGTCAAAAGTTTGATGGCAAGACGCCCTTCCGTTGCCAGCTGACGCAACATGATTGCTGTGACCAGGGTAAATATTATTTGTTGATATATTACAAAAAAAAACATTTTTTGACATTATTTTATTTTTTTTGATATTTCGATAATGTTCTTTTAAAATTAAACGCAGTTTTTTCAAGGTAACTTTTTTTTAGAACACCTCACAGTTGTGTCAGTCTTTTTTTAAGCCCAGGTGGACTTGACAAATATACCTCCCCGGGTAGTTTTTTTAAGAATTTTTTTTTGCATATGACACTTCTTTATGAGTCAAGATGAAGCAGTTTTTCATGTTTTCAACACACATTGTGAATGGTGTCAAGATTTACATTGCATAAAATCGACAAAAGTTACTTTGCCCATTCTTAAGAATAGTTAGAACCCTTAAATTGCCGATATCACTAACGCGTCGAATAACGGTGATATCAAAAAATCTTAGAGTTTTTACTTTCGCTGTTGAACTGGCAAATCTCGTTTGCGATACTATTGTCCGTCTCAAATGGAAGCGACAAAACTGGGGGGTGTTCATTATCTTAAAAAATTAAGCCTTAATCAAAATTAAATCATCGAAGTTTTTGCTATTTATGTTGAATAATTTATCTTTAGATATTATCTTTAAGAATTTCAATATTGGAGATTATTTCAGTGAGAAAAATACCACTGATACAATTTACCAGATAATATCTTATCGCACTTTTTCAGACATAAAACATAGTTGAAAAAACGAACAACGTGACTTAGTCAGATAACCCCCCAAATTGTATGGATGTTTTAAGGACAAAGATTATATGGGGGGAAACCCCCAGAACCCCCCTATTATCTTAAATAAGTTTATCTTTAGATATTAATCTTTACAGATTTCAATGATTGGAGATATTTCAGTTGAAAGAAAAAATACCACTGATTGCAGAAGTTTACAGATAATATCTTATCGCCTTTTCAGACATAAAACATATCGAAAACACGAACAACGTGAACTAGTCAGATAACAAACATAAATGAAGAGTCTCAGCCTATGACTGAGAATTTAAAAAAATCCCATAGAAAAATAAAAATTTCTCCATCTTTTCGATATGTTTTGCATCTGAAAAGCCGATAGGATATAATTTGTATGCTCAGCTTTCTTAACTGAAATATTTCGATCTTGAAAATGCTACATCAAAGCAAAACGTTGACTAAATTTGATTTTTTGATTTATGCCTATTCAAAAATTGTGATTATCACGATTCCAGAAATCTGTTCGAAATGTCTCAAATAAAAAAATTTCACAAATGAAATTCTTGAAAGGTGCCCTAAATCTCACATTTTTAAAATGCCAAAATTAAAAAAAATCTTTACAAAATGTCAAAAATACAATTTTTTGAAATGTCAAATAACAATGGTTACAATGCGCTCTAAATCAAATATTTTGAATTAACATAAAACATGTTCATGAAGTCATATTACCACTTTTGATGTGTGTCATAAATCACACATTTTTAATCTTACAAATTGAAAAATTTTCAAAATGTCACAAATATAATTCGTTTGAAATGTCTCCTAAATCGCATATTATGAACATGTCCGACATAAAAATTATCAAAATGTAAAATTAATATTATTTGATCTGAGTCCTAAATCAGACATTTGGAAATCCTCAAAATATAATTTTTTTTTCAAAATATTAAGAATACGATCATCTTAAAATGTCCCAAATCACACATTTGGCGTTATTTTTTTGAGTGCAACCAATTTTGTGATTTCGTTGCACAAGTTTTTCTCGGAGATGGATGAATTTTAGAATTCTCCCTGGTCATATTTTTTTCTTTTTTTCCTAGATTTAGAATAAGAATGAATTTTCCTTTTCCCTCAAATGAATCGTTTTGTAATCTTACCCTAACTTGTGTCATATTACAAAATTTGACCCCAAAAAATATTGCCCAGAAAATTTGAAGCCGAATGGTGAAAAAATCATACTCATATCATATCCAGTGATTGAAAAACGGCCAATTTTGGACAACCGATCGTCCAAAAACGCTTCGTCGCGTATAAAAATTTTTCTTATCACGGTCTTTTGAAATTTTTTAAATCGGTTCATCCATATGTGAGAAAAACTCGTGCAACTAAATCACAAAATTGTTTGCGCTGAAAAAAAATCACGCCATTTGAAAATTTGCATAATAATCAACATCTCTTTGAAACGTCTAAAATTAATTTCAAAATGAATAATTTATACATTTAGGTTGGCACAGTTGTCGGCCCATTTGCTGATGTAGAAACTATGTGTCTTCTCAAAGATCTAGTCAATAAAGCTGGCTCCGAAATGGTCTGTACGGAAGAAAAATTTATTGCCTCAAATGATTTCCGCTCCGACTACACCTTTAACTCAACTATAATGGGAATCGAAGAGGCTGACGCCATTGTTATTATTGGTTCAAATCCGAGATATGAAGCTCCTTTGATTAATGCCAGAATCAGAAAAGCTTGGTTACATAATGAAACTGAAGTTGACGTTATTGGATCTGAAATCAATCTTTCTTATACTTATAACTATCACGGAAATGATCCACAAAGTAAGCTTTTTTTTCAAATTATAAAATATTTTTCACAATAAACATTTTGATATTACGTCATTAAAGAAAATTTGAAAAACCGTCATTTATTTTTGAAAAAGATTATAGCGTCGCCTATATGTTTGTTCCGCGACTAATCACTATTTGGGCCTACGCAATGCTATTATTTAAATTTATCCGCCTACGTCTTGCGGGGGTGTAATGACACCTTTTTGCGGGAATACAATTCAGGCAGGGGTAGATGTAGTAATCGAAAAAACGTCTTTTTGGAAATTGAAAAACGCCGAGAAAAGTTTGAACTGTGGGAGACCTATTTAGGACCCTAAGGGGGAAAATTTAAAAATACTGCTCGAACAAAAACTTGTAAAAACGTAATTGTGTCAGAAATAACTTGTTCGTCATTGTGATTTTACTTGCATTTTCTTATAATTACAGCCTGAGTTTTCTCGTTTACCGCGTTTTTTATTCCGATCGAATACTCGATGGTGATTGGTCAATATCCAAAATTCCTGTAACTGATCGGTTCATGGGATCGGAATAAAAAAAACGTGGTAAACTAAAAAACTCAGGCTGTACATTTTTCGAAAGCAATATTATCATTTGAAGTTTTTTTGAAAAATTTCTGTGAGGTCGGTTTTTAAGACTGTCCCACTGTGATTTCGACTGCGAGAACTAGACAAGATAGCGACAAATGTTTTTTTGCATGTGAAGCCTTGGAAAAAATATATGGTAGAAATTTTTTGCTTCCTAGGTTTATCACCTCGAAATTAACGAAAAAAAAGTTTTTTTTGCAAATTATCGGTGAACAGTAATAACCGGAAAATTTTTTTTTCACCAATACAAATTCGGTCAAGATTCAGATGCAAAAAACCGTTAGTCCCTATCTAGTCTGATTCTCTCAGAACAAATACCCCTTATGTGGGACATTCTAAAAAAACGACCTGATGAAGATTTTTGTTTAAAAATCTTATAATGACGTACAGTATGTACTTTTTTCACGTGCGAAGTGAAAATTGTCCTTTAGCTAAATACGGCCAATTAAAAATGGTAACTAGGTGGATTTTATTCTGAACGCCAAGCCACCCGATGTCAAGGGTTTGAAAATAAAATCCACCTAGTTACCATTTTTTATTGGCCATAATTACCTAAAGGACAATTTTCACTTCGCAAGTAAAAAAAGTACATACTGTATTTCAGGCATTTAGATTGAAGCCCTGTTTAGGTAGCTTTTTTTAGGTCACCCCCCTTGCCCAGCAAAAAGGTAAGTCCGTAGTAGGTATGGAGAAACGTTCTTTTGCATAAGATAGCTGACAAAATATTAACCGTTGGATTTTTGTTTTCCTTGCTTTTTACCGGTTTACCGGTAATCAGCAAAAAACGGCAATTTGCCTATTTTTGAGGTAAAAAAGTGCTTTTTAGACCACCAGATGGTGTCGGGTGTCAAAACAAATATTACCAAAAGTTTTCTCTAGAAAAGTTACCCTGATGGAAATACAAAAATTGTCCTCTGGTACCTACTATTGGCCGTAATTACCTAAAGGACAATTTTCACTTCGCAAGTAAAAAAAGTACATACTGCATTTAAAAATATTATAGTGAAATCATTTTGTATTATTCCCTTTCTCTTTAACGAAGAGACATGAATATACCTGTGACTCACAGGCTGTGAGAGCCGCAAAGGACTCTAATTTATTCTCATAAATCGGCAGGTTATAAATCCGTAGAGAATCTTATATTAGACATTGTTGAAACCAAGAATGTTTTCTCACGACAATTTGACTTTTCAACTTTAATAATGACGTTTACTTGGGTCGTTTTTTAGGTGGGCCCACCCTTCTCATGACGACTAAACCATAGGCGATATCGAGAAACAGTTTTTTGCATTCAACTGCCAACTAAAAAGCTCAATAAAGAAATTTTATTAAGTTGACTTGACATCCGGTTCACCGGAGAAAAATTGAAATTTATTTTTTAGGTAGGTTCGAATCTCGATGGGCCCAATTTTTTTTTTCGTGAAATTAGCTGGAAAGGTAAACTATTATATCATTTCATTCTTATATCACGATTGTCTACACATTTACTGCTTGAAGTATATTTTTGATGAATTCCTGGAAGAAAAAAACGATTTATCTCTGGTTACCAGGTGAACCGGTTCAAGTCCGAGACTAAAAAAATTTCTTTATTGACTTTTTAGTGGGCAGTTGAATGCAAAAAACGTTTTTCGATATCGCCTATGGTTTCCCCGTAATTGTCATGAGAAGGGTAGGCCCTAAACAAATTACGTTGGAATGTTTTTATTGACTTTTTATAATTTTCGTTTCTTTCAAATTTTTTAGAATGACATTTCATGTTTTTTCAATGACGTTTTTTTCAAATGTTTTTAATAAGGCGGCTTTTTTAATGCAATGATTTCCAGTGGTTCAGTTGCACAAGTTTTTCTCAAAGGGTGGACCGATTTTGAAAATTTCAAAAATAGTTGAGAGTCAATGGTTTAGTACCTTGCATGCCGGTCTTAGATTTTTGAACTGGAAACCAGTATTCCGGTAATTACCGGTTAAATCTTAAATTGTCGATTTCTCGGTCACAGTTGGTGATATGAGACTGATTTTTTACCTTTCGTCAAATTTTCTGACCTTATTTTGAGGGGTCAAATTTTGTAATATTCTGGAAATAATTGCATTAAAAACGCCTAAGTTGTTTTTCTAAATGATTTATGATACCGTTTTTTTAAAAACGTTACATAATGATGCATTTTCAAATTTTTAAATGACCTTTTTTTTAGAGAGTTTTTTTATGAGTTTTTGAAAAATTATTAGCAAAAATATAATTAAAATATAGCGGCGGTATCCTTAACGATTTCTCAAATATTTTTTAAGCCCTGAAAGACCTTACTGCAGGAACTGGTCCATTGGCCGAGCGACTTCGAAATGCTGAAAGACCAATCATTATTCTCGGATCTTCAGTATTTGAACGAGAAGATGGAGCTGAAGTTCACAAAGCTACAAAAGCTCTTGCTCAGGTATTAAGATTATTTCTAAAGTTTTCTTGAGGCTAAAATTTGGCATTTAGATTGAAGCTCTGTTTAGGTAGCTTTTTGTTTAGGTCAACCCCCCGTCCGGCAAAAACCGTAGTATGTATGGAAAAACGGTTTTTTGCACTGGATAGCTGACAAAATATTAACTGATGGAATTTTTTTTCGTTTTCCGCGCTCTACCGGTAATCGGAAAAAACCGGTAATTTGCCTATTTTTGAAGTAAAAAAGTGCTCTTAACACCACCAGATGGTGTCGGGTGTCAAAACAAATATTACCAAAGGTTTTGCTGGACAGGGAGGGTTGACCTAAAAACAAAGCTACCTTAATATTATTTTTGCAAGTATAATAACATTTCCTGGTTTGACATTTTTATATTTTTTCAAATGTCTTAATTTTAACATTTAAACAAAATGTCTCAATTTGTCAGTTAATTCTAACGTTTTAATTTTGATATTTTAATCAAATGTCTTAATTTTGACATTTAAATCAAATGTTTTTATTTTGACATTTCAACCAAAAGTCTTAAATTTGTCATATAAATTAAATTTTAGAGTCTCAATTGTGCTGAGGGATGGAATCCACTCAATATCATGCACAAATCAGCCTCAACCGTCGGAGCACTCGATCTCGGTTATACATCTGGTGTTGAAAGTATTAAATCTCAAAAACCAAAAGTGGTTATTCTATACGGTGCCGATGAAGGCGCTGTTGGACCAGCTGATGTAAGTCTTAACATTTATCAAATATATTATTGATATTTAATCAAATGCCTAGATTTGGACATTTTAAATACATTTCTAGCTATTTGATTTGCGACATTACAAATTATTTTAAAATTTAATTTTTTTAACATTACAAATTTAATTACAATGAAACTCATTAATTTCACATGAAACTTTAAATATTTATTTTACAATTTATTTGTATCAAATGTTTCAAATTTTGAAATTTCAAATTTTTTATCACATTTAAAATAAGCTGTGACATTTCAATTAAATTTTGACATTTCAATTTTATTTATCATTTGAAATTAATTTTGACAAATTTTAAAAAAATTTTTACTTTTCAAATTATTTTTGACATTTTAAATTAAATTTGGCATTTTCATTCAGTTGTATCAATTCGATTATTAACTTGTTCAAACTAATTTCGACATTTATTATCAATTAATGACATTTTCATATGAAATTATAATATTTATAATATACAGGGGGGGGGGAAATATCGCCGAAATTTTTTGCCAAATTGTGTAGGTTTTCGGCAAAAAATTTCGACGATTTCGGCAAATTCGACGATATTGGGCCGACGATATTGCCCCCTCCCACTGTATTATAATATTTTTTCCGAATAAAGATATTTATCTATCAATTTATTGTTTTTGACATAAAAAAAATCGAAAAACTTCTTTGAAATATGGAAAAAATAAAATCATTTCAGATCGCTGCTGATGGCACTATTATTTATATCGGACATCAAGGAGATGCTGGTGCCGCATCGGCTGATATTATTTTACCTGGAGCAGCTTATACCGAGAAAAACGGTACTTACGTAAATACCGAGGGACGAGTTCAACTCACTAGAACCGCTGTTACTCCACCAGGATCAGCAAGAGAAGATTGGAAAATTGTCAGAGTTATTTCAGAACTAAGTGAAATGAAGGTAATTAAGAGTTTTGAAAGTTTGCTCATTAGCGACGATTGTGCTCACTTGTTTAAATATTCACGATCATTTTCGGTTCTACTGATATCGATTCACTTCTAAATTATTTTTTCGATTTTATACAGTATGTCACGTTTTTGTTTTCTTTTTCCCATTTGCATAATTTTGAATTCCACCGTTTTGATTGGTTTAGTTGCCAAAATTGATCGTTCTCATTGGCGGATAGCAAATTATGCAAATTGAAAAAAGGAAGCAAAAACGTGACATACTGTATTTTTTGCAGTTCTTTGCTCTAGCAGCATGCTGCAGCACTTTCCTTTCTGAGCGGACGTTTTTTAGACTTTTTTTGACTGAAAATGATTTCAAAAACCATAATAATTTATTTCGTATTTCTCTTTTTTTCGGTTTATCTAATTTTACGAAATAATCCAAAAATAGAAAAATGCCAAAATGAGGAACTAACACCCCCTCAATTCTCATGCCTATATCAAAAATTATATTTTTTTTATTTTTAGCTTCCATACGATACCCTCAAAGAAGTCCGAACTCGAGTTCAAGAAGTTGCCCCACATTTAACGAGGTTCGATGGGCTCGAACAATCTACTATTTCAGTAAGTTTTTTTATAAATATATTTTGTATAATAAATGACGCTCAGTATCAAATTTCATGAAACTATGCTATAGGTTGGGACCAGGCTTGTAAAAGGGAACGATTTTGCGTAGGTTTTCTTCCCCTTTTCTGCCCTATCTTTTGCTTAAACCTACGCATGAAAGGGGAACAAAATGACTCATATTTACAAGCCTGGTTGGGACCGTCAGCTGTATATTAAGGTGATTTTGTAGGAACAGTTTCTCACTGAATCGGTCATCTCTCAAAAATATAAGCGAATTTTTTTTAAAGTTCTATACGTCGAAAAATACAATTTTATATTTTTTTGAAAATTTTTGATTTTTTTCTTTGACGATGAATCCAAATTTCGAGATTTTGACAGCCGAACATCCGAAAACCTTGGTTCTCGAGAAATGTATAAAATTTTTGACATTTTGGTGAAATAACATTAAATTTTTCAGTGTCCTGCTGGCGAAAGTACTTTAGCCGATGTCCCATTGGTTGCCGCCCAGACTGAATTGGCTGATTATTACATAACTGATGCAATCACCAGAAGTTCAAAAGTAATGGCAAAATGCGTTAAATACGCGAGAGATACCGTCTAACTAAAGGCATACGAAAACCCATCTTATTTATTGGAGTCTATTTATTGGAGTTATATTTCTCTTTAACTTATTTTATCTGTAAATTAAACCCATGCCGAGTTCTAAACATTTTGTT
Source organism: Oikopleura vanhoeffeni (assembly GCA_004367855.1). NCBI lineage: Eukaryota > Metazoa > Chordata > Appendicularia > Copelata > Oikopleuridae > Oikopleura > Oikopleura vanhoeffeni. The sequence goes on from SCLH01002321.1 coordinate 115,110, forward strand.
TGATTTATTGTTGCGTTTTAAACTTCAGTTAATTTACACTTTCGGAGTTTTTTTTGTTATTTCTGCAAGGCAAAATAAAACTTTTTCCAGGAAATTACATGTAAAATCGTTTACATTTTATGGGAAAATCAGGCATGGGTATATTTTGCGGCCTAAACAGTCTGAAGCAATTCCATAATAAAAATAATTCTATTTAAAATCATTAACTTTAGATTTTTATTTAAGCTTCTCTCTTAACGATAATTATAGATAGCATTGCGCTCCCGGCGGGCCCTGCCGGGGGCTGTATTTCTTATTATTGTGTACACTGAGAGTATTGCCAAACTTTTTTGATGTAAAAATGTTTGAAACTGATTTTAGAATCAATCTGGTCCGTGAATAGTAATTTCAAATAGTATGTATTTCAAATAATATGTTACAATTTGTGTTTTAAAAGATAATTGTGTACACTAAGGCCATGGCAAAACTTTTTTACTTTTGGTACATGATACAAAAACATTAATTTATATCTCTTATAATATTCCAGAGTAATCATGCTGAGAAAACTGGGTTTGCATTAAAAAAAAGATACCTATGCTAAATAATATTTTAACGGTAAATTTTGCTGGTTTATAGAATAATAACAGTTATAGTGTACACTCGTGGCATGGCACAAACTTTTCTCGGAAAAGTCTATGGTTATTGTTAAAAAATATGGTCGATTGTTTCTTCGGAACACAACCCTATTTTTTAACCCTACCCTAGCCTTTCCCAAAAAATAGCTTTGCGTCGTTTTTTACCGTGTACACTGGACCGAGTTACCTAATTCTAATACTTTCAAGATAGGATTATATACGTGTACACACTAAAATTATTAGTGTACACTCGGGGCATGCCAAAAACCTACGGAACCCTAATTTCTCCACCCCCAACCCATTTTTTTCCTGACAAACAATAGTTTTGCACGGTTTTATCCCGTGTATACTGGGCACGAGTTTTAAAATTAAATTTTAATAAATTTAATTTTGTTAAAGATTATTTTTTAAATTTTTTTTCCATTTTTTACTTTATTAATAAAGCATAATTAGAAATTCTCTTCCAAAACACTAATAAATGCCGAGATATTTTTCGATATTCTTGAGCATCGTCACAGAGCTTATTTCTACGACCTTTGAAGATTCATAGAGAATATGAAATTAATAATCAGTTATTTTTTGAGGATTTTCGCCTAGTCGAACAAAGTGTGTGTACTTTGGATGAGTTTGAACTCAATTTCGCTCAAACAGTATATCATTTACTCTAAAAAAATCAGGTTGCATATTGTCCTCATTTTGCTCTCTAGCGGCTCCGTGTGGTAACTTTGAGAACATTTTAAGTGTCATTTTTCGACTTTCCGTGAAACCAATTTACTCAATAGGCCAACGAAAAATAGTCCAGCAAATGCTTACATTGCTCTCTAGCGGCTCTTGTGGTCACTTTGGGACAATTTTAACTGTCATTTTCGATTCCCTGATAGAAATTAACCATA
>SCLH01002322.1:8686-20921 GCA_004367855.1 Oikopleura vanhoeffeni
GGGTTCCAACTATACGCGTATAACTATACGTCGCACCCCGCTGTAATCTGTTTTATGCGTTTTTAATGGCGACGGTAGCTTTAGCATGTATTTGCTTAGAAAATTGTATGAAAAAACGCAGAAAATTTACATACAAGGCAGTTGCAATGAGGCGTATTTTCGTATAAATTTTTCATTATTTTTTTACTTTTAAATTCGGATCATCCCCTTTTCTAAATACGGAGATCTATCGTTAGGGTGCGCACCTGAACCCATCAAAAATTATTATGCGTTTGTAGCTTCATCGAAAAAACGGACATTCAATGGTCAGAAAATGAGTTTTCAAAAAACAGATTTTTTAAAGTTTTTCAAAAGGTAATTTTTTTTTAGGCCAACCCACCCCAAATTTTTCACATGTTGAAGTTTGGCTGGCTATACAATGCAGAAAACCGTTTCTTGATACCTACTACTGTTTTTGCTCTAGGGGTGGTTTGGCCTAAAAACAGTACCTAACAAGAAAATAAAATCATTTACAATTTTTGAAGTTTTAAGGGGGTATATCTGGCAGATTTAACATATTCACGGTGATATATTCTGAAAACTAACAGTTCATGAGAAAAAACCGGAGAAAATGCTAATTTGTTAGATCTATCCTTAAATCTTGCCGAAAAAGTACATAACAAATTATTTTGTGACCATTACACCAATAGGTTACAGTATCGTAACCCAAGGTGGGGACATTTTCCAAACTGGGCAAAAATCTTATCTCCTCCCAGGGACGGTATATCAAATTTAGCTGGAAACAATTCATAGAACGCCAAGAATAACGGACGATTTTCACAATTTCAAAAACTTCCAAATCTTGATCTCCTCCTAAAGGATATATTTGGCAACAAAATTGGCTTCAAATTGTTATTCAAGTATAAAGAAACCAATGTGTTTAAAGAGGACTCTCCACGGGCTTTTTTTCAATTTCTAGCTAAAACTCGAAATATGATTTTTTTGGGGTCATTTTTCCAAAAAAATTTCCGAAAAAAAAAGTGCTTCGATTTTTCGAAAGTTAAAGCATCAAAAAGAAAAAGCCATGTGAAACCCCACTGATGAGAAAGTTGGCTTAACGGTCAAGGGCGGATTTTTGGAAGTTTTAGTGGTCAAATTCGAAGCAAACGTTATTTTTTAACTTCATCTTTTTAAAAATCCGAAAAATACGACAATTTAGAATTTGTTTTTTGATGATTGGGTTCTTTGTACCCTTAATTATCATCCCGGATCAATTTGGAGCATTTAATACTTATAAGGCCTTTATTTAATCAGACAGATATACCCCCTTAAATTATTGTCACTTCGAAGAAAAATATTTGAAAAATGCGTAGGCCAAATAAATAGCCTCAAAAGCAGACAATTAACCGTGTTCGAACAAAAACCTCCTTATACGAACGAGTTCAGCCGACTTGAAGCGTTCGGATAAGGGATCATCTGATAAAAAAAAAAGGAAAATTAATTTTAATTACTATAAACTTAAGTTTTTTAATTGTTTTGGTGCAAGAAAACATTACTACCGCTATTTTTATGATTTTAAAAATATGTTTTATTTACCTCGAAAGAGGACAATTTAGCTCTTTGTCTCATAACTCTCGTAACTTTAGTTGGTCTTTTGACCAATCCGTGTTTTCCCCAAATTTCCCAGATATCTTCGCCAAAAGGAACACCATATGGAAACCAATCTTTTGCGTTGTTAATGTTTTTAGTAGTATCAATAGCGTCAGGCCATTTGGTTGGAGGTTTGTAATCCTGAATATAAAATTTAAAAATAAATAAAAATTAGATTATCTTTTGAAACTGAAAAAAAACGGCGGGGGTAATAAACGCGATACCAATTTTTTTTACGTTTTTATGCAGTTTAAAAATAAAAAAATTTTGGCCCGCGTTTTTTACCGCCGCCAAAAAAAACGCGAAATAGCTTTTTAGACATCATATTTGTATAAATAAAAAATGGGCGTAATTATATTTTGATGCCTAGGGGTTCTTCAGGAATTGACCAGAAAACCAGTGGTCGAACATGATCTAACTTAATCTCAAATGACCTAAGATAACCCCAAGACGGGATATAAATTAAGCGGTGATCAATGATAATTCAGTTGGATTCAATGTTCTCAAGAAACGGCACATTCGATTCGAAAAATTTAAAAGTGCTTGACGTCTCTAGATCTCGAAAAATAGACTATATCCTGAAGCGGGTGGATATCCGGTATATCATTTAAAACCGGTTAAATCTAAAAAACAGCATATTTTGCCTAGTTCTCAAAATAACTCATTGTAAGATTTAATTGTTTTATAATGGTATACCGGACATCCACCAGGTGAGAAGAATAGTTCATTTATCTTGCTTGAGCTCTAAAGATCAAGAACCTTTAAAATGTTCGAATTAGATGTCCCGTTTTCGAGAAAAATTCGACCCGTCTGAACTATTATTATTTTCCGCTAAATTCATACTACCTAAATTCATACAAACCTCAAAATCCCTGCGGACACCCTAGCCTTGATTTTTCTTGCTCCAAATCTTATAGCTTTTTAAATATTTTTGGCAAATCTAAATTTTGAGTTAAAAAATTTTTGGGCGGAAATCATGAGTTTTGGCTTCAAAACGAAAATCTATAGGTGTGGAAACAATTTTGAGCCAATTTGTTTTTTATTTAAGGGGGTAGCAGCGATGTGGCAGATTGGTACATTATTGCTGAGGTCGCTTTTTTTATCGGTAGGCCCACCTAAGGGGTATCTGTTCTGAGAGAACTAGACTAGATAGCGTTTTTTCGGTCATTTTGAGCAATTTCGAGGACTGATTTCCGGTCACGTGAATCAACCTAGGAAGCCAAAAAAATTTGTCGCTATCTTGTCTAGTTCTCCCAGTCGAAATCACAATGGGCCTACCGAAAAATAAACGACCTGAGTGATATATGAAAGAAAAAAATGCGCGCGCGCAAAAAAGTTAAAATGGCTATTTTTTCGTTTTTTTTCACAAATTTCAAAATCAGAAAAAATTTTGGACGAAAAATGGGTAAAATTTTTTAAATGCTTTGAATTTTTTTGAAAATTTCACGAATTCAAAAATAAAAGTTCAAACTCAAATCCTTCCAAAAATAGATAAAAAATGATTTTAATGAGCTGATACACATTTATTCTGGTTCAGCTATCGATAATAAGCAAAAAACCAACTAATTATTTTCGTAAGTTAAATTGACTTCAATCTGGCACATCGCTGCTACCCCCTTAAATAATCATAGGAATTTATATTGTTTGTTCAATTGTAGTCTTATCAAAAATGTATCCGTAGCGCTCACAATACCTTATTTGTCAATAGCGCCTCTAGCTAGATGTCTGAAAAGTGTCTGAATTTCTTGATAAATCATAACCAATCAAAAAATAATTTCAAATCAACGTTATTTTATTTCCTTTATCCAAAGTAACAAAAAAAATGATTGTTTTAGAGAAAAATAAAGGAGAAAAACTTGGATTTTTTCTAACCGGGGATGCTGTTTCCGGTTTTATTGTGAAAACAATCACACCAAATACAGTGGCGGATCGATCTGAGTTACAAGTTGGAGATCAGATTCTCTTCGTCAATGGCTCTCCTTTGTATATAACACCAAAAACGCAGAAATTCAAAGATATAATAACAAAGGAAAAGGCAATAAAATTGATTAAAAAAGCCGGAAACCGGGTGATTCTGACAGTTCGAACATCAACAAATAAAACGAAAAAATTAACAAAAACGAACGGAAATAGCTCAAAAACCAAGGATTTGGAAAACAAATTGGTAGAAGCTAATAGACAAATTTTGGAGCTGAAAAACACACTGAAACTAATTTCACAAATGGCAAATAAAGCAATCTAGAAGATCATCAGCGAGAAACAGTACATCTTTCAATCAGCATATTTTATCCTCACAAATTTTCATTCGACTTTTTTTCAAATGCGTATATTTTAGAAAATTTTGTATGTAGTAATCAGCAGTGCAAGTAAACTAAGAATTTACGAAATGTTTCATTTTTCGATTATTTTTAAATCTACACTTTGTATTTTAACATAAGCATCAAATGAAAAAAATCCCGCTATAGCAAACGATATGAGAAAAAAAGTCGATTAAAAATATATACTCTGTTTGAAATATAATAAATAAAATTTTTATAAAGTTTGTAAGCTGTAATTTACCAAAATTCTATTTTTCAAATATACAACTATTTTTTCATAATCGTCTGGTTTTCGAAGTTAAATTTTATGTCAAAAATAGTGCTATTTGGGCCAAAATTTCTTCTAGGAAATCAAAGTTTAGTTATTTTTCAGATTGAAAAATGTCACCCAAAACCATGGAAATTTTAAATAAAATTGGTTTTTATATTTGAAAAAGTGAAATTGCCGTTTGAATTACAGCTACTCAATGGTTGTCGTATTGATTGCATGCAAGAAAAATGAAAAATATTATATTTTCGATATTATTTAAAACTAACCGCAATAAACACGAGCAATTGTGATAGACTATCACTGATAGTGCAAAATTTTTTGTTTCCATATTATTTACAATTATAGGGTGTTTTTTGCAAATACATTTTTTTGTCGAAAAATATCATCAATTTATTTTTTGAGTGTATTAATTTTCAATTTTACATTGAGCTTTTTTGCAAAAAACCGTTTCTCAATATCGCCTATGGTTTCACTGGAATCGGCATGGTTAGGGGTTGTTGCTTAAAAAAACTACCTTTAGGTAACTTAAAACTTTAAAGGTAACTTTTATTTAATGGGTCCCCCCTATGGAAACCAAACGGTAAGAGACAACGGGGAGCAGTTTTTTGCATCAATTAGGCAAGAAAATTTAAACCGTGTAAGCTGTTTTGCGATTTGTGACCTCGACCGGTTGAAAAGAATCGGCCAAAAACCGGTAATTTTTATATTTGAGAGGAATAAAAAGTGCTCCTTAGTTCATCAGGTGGTGTAGGGTTTCAAAACAAACATTGCCAAAAGATTTCTCATGCAAAGTTACTTCAAGGCTAATACAAAAAACATTTTCCCGATATCTCTAACCAGGGGTTTCCATCCCCTTTTTGCGTAGGTTTAAGCAAAAGATAGGCAAAAAATGGGGATAGGGACAGATAATCCGGTCGGGATAATCCCCTTTACAACCCTGTCTTTAACCGTTTGGTTTCGAGAATAAGTTTTAGAATTTACCTTTAAAAACCATCTATACTGATTTCCACCATCGTCGCATCTTGTATGCCAAACACCGTGTCCTCCCATGTCTTTCTAGAAAATTGAAAAAAATATTTTTATGGTTCTTTTTTCATATTCGTTATGATAAAAGGCAAAAATTTAACAATGGCGGTAAGACAGAAAAAGTATAAAATTTTTACGCGCAAAATTTTTAAACACAAATATGCTTGAGTTCCGAGTAAAATGGGGGTAAACACATTTTAGGATAATAAAAACTACTTAGTTATATGTTTTAAAACGTGAAGGTATCTTTAGTATGGATTTGCAAAAAAAATATAAAGATACCGCCGCCGTTTTCAAATGATTAATTTTCCCCGTTTTATTCTAATAGAATCGGTTTTAGAAACTGGAATCTGCAATTTAAGAAAACGGGTTGTCACCATTTTAATTTTAAAAATAATGTGACAAAGGTTAAACCTTAACCCATGTACTCAGATCTCCAAAAAAGTGGAAAAACAAATAAAATGTTCAAAAAATCATTATGATATCTCAGGACACGTTTTAACGCAATATATATAAATTCATTTTAAAGCTCGAATTGTGTATGTCAGACCAATTATGAAAAAAATATAAGTTTCTCATTTCAAGGTCAATTTTTCTTTTATCAGAGAGCATTGTAAAAAATATTTTTTTTTGGCGTGTGATACCATCATTTAAAGAAAAACTGGAAGATATTTAGTTTCACATATCAATATAAAAAAAAACCGGCCTTACTATTGGCTACAAAGGAGTCTTACCGCAACAATCTGCGGCATCTATGAAACCGGCGGGAGGTGACTGATTAGCGCCAAGTAAGGCAAATAGCGTCGCATGACTTTTTGATTGGATGGATAAAATCTTCTAATTTTTTAACACATAAAATTATTGAAAATTTCATACTGGTGAAAGCCTTTAAATATCAATTTTGGGCAAATTTTATGTGAAAAACTTTATGTCAAATTTTGAGATGAAAAGGGTGCCTCGACAAAGTTGCTATATTTCAAAAAGTAAGAGAGGCAAAGCGAAGACTTAATCCCCAAAGAAAGAGCATAGTGAAAAACCAAGTGATGCAAATAACACGTTAATTGGATGATACAGCTATAAAATACGATTTTTTTAAATTCGAAGTGTTAATTATATTACCAAAATGAGTATGTGGGTTAAGGTTAAAACCCTCTAAATCCTGCTAAAAAGTGCTCAAATACTACGATTATTATCAAATAACGGAGATTATATTTTTAAGCGCTATGAATACGTCGCGACGCGTCGTTTGACGATTGAAAAGGTCAGGAACCGTAACAATTATTATGTTCTTAATTTTCGATAAAAAAATAGTTTTCGTCAATTGAAATTTGACACCAATAATTTTGATCGATAGAGTTTTTCAAAAAAAAATAATTTTTCAGAAAAAATGGTAACCCGTGAAAACATAATTAAACGATAAGAAATTCAAAAGACCAAAAAAAAATCAGTAAAAAAATAGTTTTTTGATCTTTAAAAAATTTTGTATTTTCAATATAAACAAAATAGTTTTCATCTAACATTGACAGCTTCCAGTTAATTCGAACCGACGCTATTTTATAATAAAGGGGCTAAAGGACGCCGTTTGTTCTCAATATTCTAGCAATATTTTTATGCAATTTTGAAATAAAAAATCTTTGCTAAAGATACCTTCGCCAAAAAAATTATCATATAATTATGCTTTTACTTCTGATCATTTTCGACACAGAAAACGACGGGCCTTTAACCCCCTGTAACCAAAAGTGCGGGAAAGATTAGGGCTACCTCCCTAGGGGGACGACTGATAGGACGAAAGAAGTTTAAATAATGTGTAAATGTTGTATTACATAACAGAGTCATTTTACATATTATTTCTTGCTTTATAGTCTTGGAGGGAAAGTCGAGAACCAGATTGAGTTCGGGAAGATTCTGATGAAAAAGTTGAACTCATTTGAGGTGTAGGTAACTCATTCAAATCGATATCAATGTCGAAATCGTGGGCGCTAAAAAGTAAGGTTTTAGAGGAAATTAAATTAAAATTTTGAACGAAAATATTTTCCATAAATTGAAATTTTTCTGATAATGGTCTCATTTGTCAAAAAAAATACTGTCGTATTTGTCTAAGGTAATTTTTTATTAGGTGGGCCACCCCTTCTCATGACGATTGCGGGCAAACTATAGATGATATCGGGAAACTTTTTTTTGCATTCAACTGCCAACTAATAAAGCTCAATAGAGAAATTTTATTAAGTTGATTTGACATCCGGTTCACCGGATATAAACCGGAATGTAATTTTTTGGTAGGTTCGAATCTCGATGAGCCCAAAATAAATTTTCTTTAAATCAGCCGGAAAGTTATATTTTTATGTTTGTTCATTCTTATATCACGATTGCCTACTCATTTACTGCTTGAACTATATTTTTGATGAATTCCTGGAAGAAAAAAACGAGTTTCGATTTTTTTTATCAAATTTTATACTGAAAATACCTTTATAATAGCTCTCCGGTTACCGGTAGTCCGATGACAAAGAAAAAATTTCTCCATTGAGCTTTTTTAGTTGGGAGTTGAATGCAAAAAAAAGTTTCCTGATATCGCCTATAGTTTTCCTGTAATCGTCATGAGAAGGGGTGGCCCACCTAAAACAAATTACCTAAGGTAACTTTTTTTTTAGGTAGGCCACCTAATTTTACCCTGCCATTTGAGAACGGAACGAGATATTCACAAACGGATTTTTGCATCAACTGCCAAGGGACAAATAAATGACCAAAATTTTTTGATTTTTCCAACGGATGTCCGGTGATACCAGAAATTGACCGGTAAAAGTTTAAAAAGTCAATTCTGAGAACATCGCACATTCTTCGAAGCCAATTTTTTGGCATCTGGCACAACTTGTCGTCGGAAATTTTTTTGGCCAAAAATATTTTTGTCATATGAAGCCGCCAAAGGGTCAATACAGCTTTTGTATCTCTTAAATGAGGGGACCTGTGAAGCTGGAAATATACTTACCCGGATAGTTTTTCAAGAGAAAATGTTTGGCTATAACATTTTTCTCATATTACACCTTCAAGGGGGTCGGACTGCGCTAACTCTATTCTTCAAGAAAAAATGTTTAAAAGAATTTGAACTCTAACAAATCACCGTCAGACTTCAAAACGATAACCATTACACCAAGAGGAAGTTATCAACTGCTAAAATTTCCTCATATATAAAATAATTGGCCTTATTTTACGGTGTCAGNCGGTCAATTTCAGGTATAACCGGACATCCGTCAGAAATCTTGTTCCGTTCTCAAGTGAGAGTGTCAAAACCTTAGCTGGGTGTTCTAAAAAAAAGTTACCTACGCGGACGTTTTTAAAAATTTTGAAAACGTCCGCTTAGACGCACAGAGACAAATTTTGCTCTAAAAAATCGAAAAATAGAGCTAGAGAGCTTAAATTATAAGCCAAAGTTTCAGCATGAACAGCCGCATATACTGTTAAAAGTTGAACTTGATGAGAAGAAATTTCGGGGAGTTATCCAATCAAAACTCGGAATCTGGTATATTTAGGACTCCCGAGATAAATTGAGCACCTGATTGAAAATTTCGGATCTTAGGGAAATTTTGGTCAAAAAAATTCTGCCATGAGACTGATTTTTTGCAATAATCTGCGATAGAACTTTTATCGAAAAATTGCCAAATTTTGCATTCCTCAATGGAAATCATGTAAAAGTCTGTGTAAAAAAACGTCCGCTTAGACGCATGAAAATTTTGGAATTTGAAAAAATGCGTAGAACTTTTTGAAAAAAAAATAATTTAAGTAATTTTAGTTAAAAAGACGTTTTTTTTTGGAAAATTTCAAAAGTTCTTCATTTTTCGGAAACGAGATGTCTGTAGTTTGATCTGTAGTTTGAACTGTAGTTTGATCGGACAAAAAAAACGTTTCGATAAAATATTTCAAAAAGGAAATCTGATCGTTTCAAAAAATTGCAATCGTATAGACTATCCGTTATAGTATTACGTCTAATTTAAAAAAATGTTTGGTGATGTTTGGTTTGAAATTTTGGACCATACGATAACTTTACAAGCCACTGCAAAGTCGTTTTTCGATAAAACCTATAAAAATTACTGATAAAAAACATTTTTCTCGAAGATGGCTGACCCGATTTTGAAAATTCCAAAAATCCTAGGATCAAATTCATTAATATGACACAATTTGGGGTCAAATTTCTAAATGATGATGTTACGTATCAAATGAAAGATAATACCACGCTGATTCTGATTCACAAACAAATATTTTGTTCAAAAAAAACGCAAACATTCCGAAAACAATGGTGAAAATAATTTCATCATGCTGCCAAAACATTCGTCATGATCTTCATAAAATAAGAAATTCGATATCGAGTGTAATTTCTTAATCTTACTCGTATAGGTTTGCTTGATTTTCTTTTTTCTCCTCTTTTTTCTTCGCTTTTGTAAACACCAGCGATTCGTAGTGCATGTCAATATCTTCTGTATATCTATCACTGAGCACATCTTTAATTTGAGATTTTGTTTCTGCATTTGTATTACTGACCAAAATAGGCATCGTAATTCGTCTGGTAAAGGGGTCGACCCCTAAAGTCCTCTTTTCTCGGAAAATTCTCCATTCTTCCTCACAGACTTTGTCCTTATTACGTAATGTGGCTTTAATACGGTCATTGATGTAGGTGATTCCAGAGATATCCTTTTGACGTTCTCGATTTAATCGATTGGCAGTTTCTTCAAGACGGTCAAGTTCATTTTGAATTTCGGCAACCTGAATTAAATAATCAGAAAATAATAATTATTGTCTCTCTAGCGCTAAACCGGTAGAAAGGATCGCCGTCAACCATATTTTTCACCTTATTAATATGCTAAAGCAAATTGCAAGGTGCATATTGTTTGCAGACATCAAATAAAATAAAATTCAGAAAAAGTTAAAAAAAAATGTTATAATTGAGAAAAATACGATATTACCAGAATTAGGCCGAAAATCAGAAGTTTATAATCGTTAAAAATTTTAAATTACATAGCTTATTTAGAAAATTATTAGAGCTTGACATTGAAATAATCGGATTTAGGCCGAAATTTAACAAGCCCGGAATTGATAAAAAATTAAAATTACAGGATTTATTATTTAAAAGAAAATTAACCTGGTCCGAAGTTTTTGTTTTGTTTTTCAAAATACTAGATTTCTTATTTTCCGGCCAAAATCCGGTAAGTCCATTGTTGTTTAAATGACAGCTGACTTACATTTTGATACAAATATCGAATTTTGGCCAAAAACTTACAGATATAGGATTTTGAAACTTCCTGATACATGCCCAACATCAGAAAAATAATAAAATAACCGGATTCGCACCGTAAGTTAATAAATCAAACATTTAAATTTTTTTTTTAATTTTTGGATTTAGGCCGAAAATTTACAAACTTAACATTTTGAAAAAAAATTTTTCTCAGAATCATTTTCCTTTGAAGGAAAACTACTAAAGTATTGATAACTCCCCTAAAGCGAAATAACACTCAAGGGAGCTTTATGTTATTCCCGAGTAATTAATTATCGTTTTTATGCCCGTTGCGTACCTGGTCCAAATTTCCTTCGGTTTCCGCCGCATCTCTCATTTTTATCAAAGTAGTTTTCTTTGTCGCAAAATTGACTGGTGCCGACCTGTGTTTTGTTTTCTGTTTAACCATTTCTTCAATTTCTTTATCAGTGACAATATGACCTTTTGCTTGATCTAACTTTTTTCTCTTTAATTCCAATTCGCCAAAAGTGGGGAGAGACCCAGTCTGCTCGACCTGTTTTTTCCAATAAGTATATTCACTGAAAATTACTTTTTTGAAATATTCCAATTTTTTGTGTTTTTATTTCTAGATATAATCGGATAATGTAATTAATTAACTCGCGAGGCATATCGAATAGACTGTCTAGTGAATTTATGTCAATCGTCTATGTTTTTATGTTGTTATGACATCAAAATTAACTAGGCAGGATTTCGATTATAGCGTCTTGAAAGGCTATTTTTGCAGGCTTATTACGGGAAAAGTAAAGGGCTTGCAACTTATTGTTCTCTAGTCATCGAGATGAAGGACTTAACTTAATATGGTAATTCACATTTTTACTTTATTAACCCTATAAAAAGCGACATTACAAATTGTGCTTCAAACCTACGCAATTTTATTGTGAGGAATGGGGACGTCAGAACAAAATTTAATAATGGAAAAGATTAAGAACAAATTTTCTAAAAAGTGACTTTCAGAAATATTCTGTAATTTCCGGCTTTAATCTACAGGTGTTTTTTTAAATGCAAACATTTTATTTTCGGCTCTTTTCAAAATTTTAAAGGTCAATATTTAGTTTTAGTGTTTTTTTTTTAGGAGCTAACGGCCCAAATCGACGGCTTTCTGGTATTTTGAATACCTCATAAGACTATATATTTTCATCTGCCATATATATGTCTTATTGGCCATAAGTATGGGGTTCAAAAACCAAGAAAATGCCGTCATTTTAGGCGTAACTCTCTAAAAAAAACCAAACTTAAGGGGTGGGGTGTCGGTTTTTTTTTTACCGCTTTATAAAATTAATTTGATACAATATTCGTTAAAACAAAAATGACTGCAAAAGGAATCTCATAGTGGCAATTTGTTTTTCAAAACAATCTAGAACAAAATCTAGAGAATTTCAAGAATCGAGATTATTTTTTGCTTAACCCTCATAAAACCTGGTATATTCCACCATGATATGAAGTCTATTTATGGTTGAATTGACCCATCAAAACGGCATGACTTAAGAAGTATCGAAATGTCTATCGAATTCTAGAAGATGTCATTAGTTTATAAGCCAAATGTTAAACTAATTATGAATTTGACGCTAATTGTAGAAATTTTGGATTAGTGGCTGTAAGCCAACTTTGATCATGAAATCTCACTTCAATTTGGGGTACTTTTGTTCCGATCAGGACGAACTTTTTTTCGGACTTTCATTTCCGGTTCCTGTCATAATTCTAAATTCTAAG